>JAZHYW010008791.1:0-98710 GCA_037355805.1 Ixodes ricinus | reverse complement strand
CTGACTTATATATATATATATATATATATATATATATATATATATATATATATATATATATATATATATATATATATATATATATATATATATATATATATATATATATATATATATATATATATATATATATATATATATATATATATATATATATATATATATATATATATATATATATATATATATATATATATATATATATATATATATATATATATATATATATATATATATATATATATATATATATATATATATATATATATATATATATATATATATATATATATATATATATATATATATATATATATATATATATATATATATATATATATATATATATATATATATATATATATATATATATATATATATATATATATATATATATATATATATATATATATATATATATATATATATATATATATATATATATATATATATATATATATATATATATATATATATATATATATATATATATATATATATATATATATATATATATATATATATATATATATATATATATATATAATTAGAAAGAATTTGAAGCAAGGGCGGGAGTGATACGAAGAAGTGTTCTGCTGGGCAAATACTACAGCAAAGTTTATTACGACGTTCCGAGCGGGGACCGCTCTTCATCAGGCAAAAAATCCACTATTCAAGAGAGTTTATATTTCTAACAACCTACTCTCTCCCCATCAAAAAAAGAGAAAGAGAGAGCAAAGAGAGAGAACACCTTTAAGCTAGAATACAACCCAGATCGCCGTTTGCAAATAGTTGTACAGCGCAAATGCAGGCAGATAAAGTTGCTCAGGGCTGCGAGGGGGCAGTCCCGTTGTCGGAACATTTGAGGAGCTTTCGGAAGAGATGCTTATCACCGCGACTCTCTCGAAACATCTAAATCCCGTATCTCCTCAGGGTTTGTTATCAGAGGATTGCAGTGTTTGTGCGAAACAAGAAGTCATAGGAAAACTCAGTCCATGCCTGCTTGACGGAGTTGTTCAGGGCGTTCCCAAAAGTTTTTATAGGGTTTGTTGAATGAGTTGTCAACAATATTTTACCCTTATTTTAATAACAATATTATTAGGTAAACGTCGTGTTTCGGAAAAGTTTGAAGGTCGGACGGGGAGAATATTTTGCTATCAGGACAGGGCCAGCCGTGAGCTAAATAATCTTTCGGGGCTGTCATTTATGCCCTTATTCAAAGTATTGAAATTGTGAATGAGAAATTATTAATTTTGTTCTCTTTCAGTTGTTGTGCGAAAGTCGGGTTCTAAAATAATAACAGAAATGCTCTCGATGGTGTGCTCGGGCAGCTTTATGTGTTTTGAGAGTGGAAGGTTGGGGAGCGCAGTGGCGTGACTTTAATGATTATTAAAGCGCAACCTAAAAGCCAGATCCGTCCGTCCAATGTACACCATGCTACAGACTTTTGCAGCAAAGCAGGTAAACAACGTTCGCAGTGCTGAAGTCATGGAGCTGCCTTTTATGTTCCACGTAAAGTTTGAGTATGTGCTTTCGGCGCACGTTGTTTCTGACATGTGCTCGCACACTCGGCACCTAGGTATTTGGCACGGTCGGCAGCCCATCCTGTCGGGAATGGTGGTTTTTTATTTGACTAGTGCGTCCTTGAGATTCCTCCCACGTCGGTATACTACGCGAGGTGCGGCGGGAAATATTTCTTTCAGCCGTTCGCTCTCTGATAAAATATTGTAGTGGTTGCGAAGTATGTTGTTAATATTCGGAAGGTTATTTGCATACGTCAAGATGAGGTTAGACTGCTTCTTTTCTATTGTACGTTCTTATCGTTTGTTGATAAGATCTGTACGGTTCAAGTCCCTCGTCCTGCTTACGGCATCGTCAGTTACGTTTGTCTGATACTTCTGCTGCATCAGTACGCGTTTCAGTTCTATTGCATTTTGCTCGAAATCGTCACTGTTTGAGCAAATCCATTTAAACCTGTGTGCTTGAGAATAAGGCAAACTCGTCTTGGACAGTGCCTAGGGTGGCAACTGTTAAAGTGGAGGTACGGGCGTCTATCAGTTGGTTTCCTATACATCTTCGTGATTAGGCTGTTGTCTGTGATTTCGACAGTAACATCAAGAAAGTTTATACAGCTTTGTGATACACAATGGGTGAATTTTATAGACGGGTGAGGGGAATTAAAGGCGGCAATGAATTCCAGTAGTTCGTCCTCAGTAGCAGTCCAAATCATAAATATGTCGTCAATATAGTTGTTGTAAAACAACGGTCGAATTTCGAGAAAGACTTGGTTTCCAGTTGAGCCAGTGAATATATATATATATATATATATATATATATATATATATATATATATAATATATGTATATAAACGAACATATGCAGATGAATGAACCGTACTTAATCCAATGAATCAAAAAATCAAAGTTTTCAGGAACCCGCCGAAAGCCAAAATAGCGGCGGAGCCAGAATCCGCTGGCTATATATATATATATATATATATATATATATATATATATATATATATATATATATCCTGGCTGTGCCGTTTATTTTGGCTTTCGGCCGGTTTAGTACGTACGGTTCATTTCTCGCATATGTTCGTATATATATATATATATATATATATATATATATATATATATATATATATATATATATATATATATATATATATATATATATATATATATATATATATATTTCAATACTAGCGCATTTGTCACCAAGTTCGCGAAACTAGGTTCAAAGACTGCCGCCTGACATATTTTTATAAAGCTCCGGTTACACTTGTGTAAATTTTGCCAATCATTATGGGTTGATGTCGTACCAGCTGGTTTAGAAACTTTCAAAAATTTAGAGCGTGCATGAAAGCAGCCGTTGCACAAAGCATCGCTTCAATCGCCCTCTCCGTCGCCGTCGCCTGATGTACGGCGTCACTGTGATTTTGTTGCAAGAACGTATTCGTCTCATTAACTGTTAATTAGCATTTTTACGTTTATTTGATAATATTTTATTTCTGACGAAGTTCACAGACAAGATCGGCACAGCGTTTAAGCGAAACCCCTGTCTCGTTTTAAGACGCAAACTTAATTGAAATTTATATATTTACAAAGTCTTTAGTATATTAACCCCAGCTCTTGTGAAGGTATTGAGACAAATAAACATTTAATGTAACAAAAAATAGTTGTTTTTTTATAATAACTTTTGCTCTCCGTTTGCCCCCCCACTTGGCGGATTCACGCTTGAGTAACGAGGAATTGAATTCTTGCCTTGATTTCGCTTTTAAAACATGCTTTTTGCGTTTTGTTTCTGAGACCCAATTTATATTCGCAGACTTATTTCTGAACCTCTCTCGAGAGTTAGAAGTTTAATATATCGTTCAACCTTTTTGCTGAGGGAATCTCGATGCCGGTGCGGCGAAGGGAAGAATGAAAATGAAAAACCGAAATTACGAGGGGACCTGTAGTGATTAATCAGATTTGAAAGTTGGGAAGATAAAGAACCTAATGTGCTGCATTCGTTAACTTGTTTCAATTTAATAACGTTCGCGGAGTAATTTAGAATGTTACGCAAAAAACTAAAATTTAAATATTTTACTGCTATCCGCTTTAAGAAAACGCTTTATACTTTTGGTTTTAGTCATTTTGCAGAGCAGTAATTTGCAAATTTCAAAATGCCAATAATATAGTTTATCAGGACACTTCCAACCTTTTATATTGGGTCATTCCATGTCAAAGGTCCCAGACTTCGCGCTCGACCCCTTCCATTTTCTGAAAAAAAAAAAAATTCACGGCGTTTTGCCGCAATGTTCGTAGCCGTGCCCTAAAATATTTTTTGCGAAAAAATGTTTTTGATGACGTGAGCGCGGTTTTAACTTTTAAAAACTGCGTGAAACTAGGCATCACTTAATAGTCGATGCAAAATCATCTTACAACCAACTATTGAGAAAGCGAGAGATATATGGAAGTCCTGAAACAAATTTCTTAAGCAACAAATGAAACAACGAAAGGGTCATTTAACTGAAATTCTGGAAGGATTATTTTTTATTAGCCACGTTTACTTGCCTCGAACCACTACACTTGATTATAAATGCACAAAAACATTCACTAAAAACACTATATTCCTAGAATTCTGCTTATAGAGCTACGTTATGTTGAAAAAAGGAATTTTTTTTGGCTGTTTTCGATGTTGAGGAATTTCTTCTCATAAAATGTAATTTTAAGACTTAAATTTCTAAAAGAAGTGGAGCAACCATTTTTAAAGTTTAGGAGACGCGAATGATGTACCTATGTGCATCTTTTATGAAAAAAAAACTAAAGTTGCTTTAGTAAGGTTAAAAAAACAAATATTGTCTTCAATTTCGGAAGCTATATTAGAATAGCCGCGTTTTCCTCCAAGTGTGATTGATGAACTAAAATATTAAGGTTGGCTAGTTTATTTAACATATGGAAATTATAAAGCACGTGGGACAGATAAGAACATGAAGTAGACAGGACAGCGCCATACAACTGAGGATTGAATACAAAACTAAGGAAGACAAAATTAAAGCGGTAGACGTTATACCCAAAAAAAGGAAGGAAGAAAATAAGAAAATATTTTCTACTTTATGTCCGAGTCTGTCCCTTGCGCTTTATAATTGCTATAAGTGATTGATGGGCCTATGCTCTTTGATCGGATCGTAAGACACTCCATATTTTGTTGATTGCAGATATTACGTGCCTAGTATTTCAACTTCCTTTTTGTGCAAGTAACATAGAAGATGCAGCGAGCTGGGTTTATTTTTTGAGGCTCATACCGGGAACGTGGTGTTTGGTGCAAAGAGTCATAGCTAGCATTAAAAAAAAGCAGATCGTGGCGAGATTCGTGAATCTAATTATCGCTTCGCACTCACTGAGAGTACTGAATTATCCTATAAAAACGCCGTAAAAGAAATCGCGAAGCTAGAAATATAAACATAATGCGGCAAACCTCAGAGCTTCTTCAGTGAACAGTGATTACGCTTACCAAAACTGTAGTTGTAAACGATCGTCGTCACCTAAAGAAAGTCAACATGGGGCTTAGATTAGGCGCGAGTGATGCGATTGGCTTTTTGAATGAGACTCCTTCTCAATTGATGAGAACGAAGTGTGCATCCCGAACGCTAATGCCACACTCGCGTCAAATCAGTGCCCGTGCCCGCCTCCTTTACGCGGCGTTAAAAGAGTGCTTTCACTATGATTTTGTTACCTAAAAAATTGTAACTAGTCGCGTCAAAAAAAAAAGTTAGCCGTTTTTTTTTTTTTTAAGCTGGAAGGACGATGGGGAGAGAAAAATTGTGAGAGGTGGAAGAAAGTGAAACTTCAAAGCGGAAAATGTATCGTTCTTTTTTTTCTTCCCTGAGAACTCTATATTGTTATACTTGGCTTATAGGATACGCAAGTGTATTTAACGTGTCGGGAAAAAGTAGGATAATTTGGCCGAAGCAGTTAAGCCCTCACGGCCCGGGAAGAGGGGGCGGGGGGGGGGCATAATATGGGTGGCTTTTTGTCATACGTCCAATGACAAATCATGTTTTTCAATTATTTTTTGCTTGGTGACTACAAAACGTATTATTTCGGTTATAAACTTGCTGAGCGTCATTTTAACCAACTAAATTGGCCAAGTTTAGGAATATTTGGAGCTCGTGGTAAGCGGACTGGGGGGGGGGGGGCGAGCCAAAGCTTCCGCTTGTGCAGCAGCGCAATGCTGTCGTGTCTCCAGACGTGTTCGTTTATTAATTCTTGGCGACACACATGTCGTTAGACGACTTGAAAACGTCATGTATTTGACATAAGGAAATCCGAAACACTAAAGTCATACATTCAAAACTGTAATATCTTCATTCGTATAAAATCTACAACTGAAACCTGCGAACGGACTGTTGTCAAATTTTGTGACATGCGCAGCAAAGTTTCAGGCTTAGCGCTATAGTCTCAAAAAATCTATACCACCCGCCACTTTTGGGACAGAGACTTGCTATATAGGTGCAAATTCGTATACTCCCAATTGGTGCGCATCAACGTGTACGAGGTTTGCAGTCTCACGATCGCGGTGTAAAAATACGTGGGCACCTCCGACATGGATTGTTTTGTGTAGAAATGGTGCCGATTTTTTTGTTTTTTTCTCCACCATGTTTACGACACAGCGATAGCACAGAGTGCGGTAATAATGACTGGCACCGCGGCGTTCAGGTTCGGGCGGCACAAATCAACAAGGGCAGATCAGGGTACCATAAAGTGGTGACGGAGCAACATTTGCACTTTTAGAAAATACGGCTTAAAAAGTTTCTTGACATTCAAAACGTATGAAACACGCATTTGTTTTTCTTCGGCGCTACGACAGTCGCAGAACGAATTAAAGAAAACCGAGCAGCGTTAAATTCCTCAATACGCAGCCAGAACAATCGTCAATGTTTCACATAGCCACGCTCTAAAGTTAGCAAATTCCCAAGGCTTCCACTGAGTTCCACACAACTTCAAGGTTCGGATATTCGCACCATTCGAAACGATTGGGCACGGGCCACCACCGGAATGCGCGCCGAGGTATTGATTGTCAGTCACCCAAAATGAATGCTCACGCGGGACTCGTGACCACAGTATGAGCCGCATTTAAATATCGTCATCGCGTATATATCAAAGCTTTATGACGGAATTCTAGTGATCGCATACTGCACAACACCAACAACGCGATCCCTTGGGCCTCATCACTAAGCTTTTCGGGGAGACTTAGAAAAAACGTCAGCTTTTTTCTTTGAAACTACTCAACGAAACAGAAGCTTTTTGATGAGTGGTGCTGAGCGCGAGTATACCTGTGTCCCATTAGTACCAGCAAGCCTGTGCAAAGTGAGAAATATGCTTAGGAAACACAGTTGCACGTCCCCTTTAAACTGGGTTAAAAATGGTTTGAATGGACTGCCTGATCTTTCTTAGTCGCAATGTATCAGTATGTTTTATGGCTCACCAGGCCAGAGGCAGCCTATCCGAATTTTATCCTTCCAATTAGCAGTAAACTGTGTCAGCTCATACTGCCGCTGACTGTACACGACGACACCGATTAGAGAATCTTTTATTGTTGCTGGTTTAACGATCATCGAGCAAATAAAAAAGATGTTAAATTATTAGCTGCCAATTACAAAAAAAGAAATATACAGCAATCTCACCAAATCGGACTTCAAATCAATTATACATAATATAATTATAGACAAAAAAGTACCTCTAGGGTAAAGACATGATAAAAAAAAGGCTGGAAAATGTGGCCGATGCTCACTAACTCAATGGAGAGCCGGGGACACTTCATTTCCGGTTGCTGTCTCTTCTTCCAGAACGTTACTTCCGCTCTGTACATCCGGTCATCCATCGGCCTTCTAGGAGGATATTTGCCTTTGTTTATGCTAAAAAAAGTACGCAACAAGAAAAAAAGAGTCTGTAACTCCGGTACAGAAATACAAACATATTAAGGATTGCAACTGTATAAATAGTCCATGTATTTATACCAAACGAACTGTAAGTGGGTCAAGGGTCCAGACACCATTAGCATTCCTTTATATTTTATTTGGTACCCTGTATATATCAACGCGCTGTGCTAGACCTCTCGTATAGACGTTTCCTTTTACGTGAAACATCGCTTTACGTACATGGTGAAACACTTTACCACAATTGTCAGGTCGAGGTAGGGAGCCGTTTGCGTTGCAGATTTCATCGCAAACTAAACCACATTAAATTCATCATTCGTCTACTTTTTTATGACAGCGTCATATTTGTAGTGAACTTGCAAGTGTTTGGTTCTAGTTGTGTACATACTAAAACATTGGGCTTATTATTTTTTTCAGGTGAGCTCATCTTTACTTGTCTGCTGTTTGGCTTTCCGATTTATTTGAGTTCTTTCAACCTTGTGTGGATATGGAAAAAATACTAAAGGGGTAAGTCGAGCACTATAAATATAAAAAGAAACGTACTAAAAATGAAAATTGTATCCTTTTTCGCTAACATTTTCTTGGTTTTTTTGTTTCCAAGTTTATTTTTTGTTCCCTGGACTAAGCAAAGACAATCTATCGAATTTTATAACATGCAAGTTTCTCTAATAAATTCTCACTATCTCAGGGAAGCGTCCGCTGAAAGCTTAATGTTTGATGAGACCGGGCTGTACGTAAACTAATCGTGTGTTGCACTGAGGATACGTTGAATCCATTGGAAATGTAATGATCATTAGTTGGACGGGAAGGCTATCTTGTGCGGGGTTATAACGACATATATATTCAGTCGCACGATTTCCGTGTGCGTGTTTTAAGCTGACGCTGCTTTCGTAACAAATTCAGTGGGTTTATGTAAGAAGTTGTATTCTATTGCGGCTGACATCGTTGACAAGAGGTCAACAATGACGACTTCTGTTCTCGGACCGAGGCTGATGTGTTGCGTGCGTCTACTGCATACAGAATATATTGTGTTCTGAATCTGCTCAGTAGAATTAAATGAAATATAATTAGGAATACGCATCATTTTCTACATTCAAGTAGAAGCGAAACAAAAATCGTCTATCTGATTGTTATCGTATTTCTATTGTCAGCATCTGCCCAGATACATGGCGGAGACATGTCTTTTCTACATCCCCGTGGTGCTTGCTTAAGCGATGACCTTTGTGCCTGAGGTATAATTTATTCCGTCCGTGACTGGGCAATACGTCAAACAATCGATTGGTATAGAACGGCAGTATTGATAAACAATGATGTACCTTGGGCCGCTCGCACTCGTGCCTACGAAACGTTCGCAAGAATTAATACGGGTCATCCGCATCTTTTCGGTACTACAAATTTGCAGCAGTATTTTACTATTCGCCTGTGCTATTTGTTACGATCCGCTTAAACAATTAGAACATCGAGCATGAAGTAGCGCTTTCCTCTACAGAGTATGGCTCCGCAACGAGAAGGCTCTTAGTTTATAAAACTGAAGTTCGAACACTTTAATATAACAGATTTCAAAGCTCCCTTGTTTTCTTATTTGATTGTCCCAAGCGAAGGTAGCGACAACCAATAACTCCAAACACACCTTCTTTCGTCCATCCACACCACGGTCAAAGGTACGCGTGAAAAAAATGCGGGAAGAAAATGTCAGCCCCGGCAGACTTAAAGCTCGCTTTTATTTGTTAGAATATTTGACAAAATTTGCGTCAGAACAAATCATATAAGATAGTTTTGGTGTAATGTATCCATTTGTAAGATTACAGATTGATTACATTAGAAATAATCACATGTCCCACGAAAAAGAGGACAGCATGCTGGAACTTACAGTTGGCGTGTGCCGTATTTATTTTCTTTAAATAGCGTTTATCATTAGCCTTACTTGGGCAAGGCTGTTTTTGCGCAATCAACAGATTGTAAAACATTCGCGAAGTCCAAAGAATAGCACGGTTTAGAATAAGAAACTTAACAATATCGTTTGGGAATATGTACGTTGGGCATAGTAGGCGTTTTCATACTTTTTATTGATGTTTGGGGGCCAAAACGTTAAAGTTTCAAGTAATTTTGCTTTTACACTGCGCCTGCCAACATTAAAATCACCGAATCGTCATGGTCAACGCTCTACTAAAACTGGCTTCGATACGTTCCTGAATTGTTTTACATCTTGAATTAAACACACCCTAAGGAGTTCGAGGAGAATAATGGACTTATATGCAAATTTACACGATGACACCGGAAAACAGATGGAAATGACGTAATATTTTGTTTTATTCAAAAATGCATTACAATACATTTTTTTGCATAAGTGTCACCTTATAGCTTAGCCTACATTTGCCAAAGATTTAACAAAATAGTGTTTTATTTTAGCCGCCGTATGATAGTTTTCAATATTTTTCCATTTTTATCTTTATGTGTTTGCTTTTTTCTACGGTAATCAAGTGAATCGTTTTTCATAGAAACCGCATATAAAAGGTAAAGTTTGAGTGAGAACGTTTTCTTCCGTCTTTTTCTAGAGAGCCCATCCCTTGTTTTCTAATCAGAAGTTTGAAGAGCAACCCTGAACTCACAAAGTTCTATCGTTGTTTTTTTTTCAAATTTTCTATGTCAAGGAAAGCTTGCAATTTTAGATATTTCTATATCATTTTATAAAGATTCGTTAAATTTTAAACGTTCAAATTCAAAGGATATATATATATATATATATAGCAACTCCGAAAGTACGGATCTTTCAGTTATTACATTTTCCCGGTCTATTGTTTTCAAACTACTCTGCCTCACACACACACACAATACACACACATAATATATATGTATATATATATATATATATATATATATATATATATATATATACAACGTGCTTTGAAAATGACGGCAAATAAGGTAATGCCTATAATACAGACTAGTTAAGCCAGCATCTCTTGGTTGTTAGCATGATGATCTCCATTGCTGAATGACGGGTACCTTTAACTTATAACTTATCCGCCATCTTTCAGCTGTTGCATAAACCAGAGTTTATTTATTAGCAAAGGCCATAAGGAGGGATTTAATTATTTTATTTTATTTTAACGTTCTGCTCAGGTAGGTTAGTTCAGAGAAATATTTATAACCTTGTGCGCGTTCTTTCACCATCTCTGTACAACGTCTCAGCTCATTACGAAAAACAAACTGGTTTATACGGTCCCTTTGAACAGCTATCGATTCATTTGCTTCACGCTGTATAGTCAATGATAGGTAAATAAACACAGACGTCGCTAGTACGAGGAATAATATTATCGCTCCACGGACAATAACAGTGCGCAAAAAAGCAATGAGAATGCCGGAGATCGATTCATGGAGGAATAAGAGAGAACTTGATAAGTATCGCCTAAACGTTTTTTTAACTGTCAGTGACAAGAAGTGTTTTATTTGGATTAAATTTTGAGTTTGGACGAGTTGGTCAATGTAGATATAGAGGATCAAAAAGCGCAAACAAAACAAGGACAGCAAATGCACAAAGACGACATGACGGGCGCTAACTCACAACTGATTTTATTAGAAAAAAAAAGAAAAAAAAACATCGTCACTTCCATACACAAAATTGTTTGTCACACCTGCAATACAACCAATCACCACTCTCACTGGAAGCTATCTCGAAAAGTCACCCCTTTTTGTAGCAGAAAAAAAGAAGGCATGCTAACGCTGCTGTCTTTTTTTTTCTTTTAATCTTTCGCTTTTTCTTTTATTTTTCGCTTTTCGAGCGTCGCGCGCTCGGGGCGCAGAATAAACTGAAACTTTCGAGAACCAGAAAGCAGTACGAAAGTTACACCCGGAGCCAGAATAAACGCGAATCTTCGAGAAGTCTGTGACCTAGCGTTGATTTCTTGGCCCTACGGGCGGCAATACCATATAGAACAGGGTCCCACGATTTAAGTATGCTTATTTTCTCGAAAACAATTTCTGGAACTGAATGATACATTCGATTTGTTTAGAGCAGCACCTCCTGTATCTTTGTGCAGCAACTCCCCTATTATTTTACATCAAAGATAATGCAAAAGGGTACCCCTACCGCTGTGTCGAAGTAAATTTGACAAGTGTTCATAAAATCGCAATAGCCTTGCTTTTAATTTCGCACCAAACGCATCGCCTTTTCTTAAGGTGCATCGATGGTTGTCTCCTGGTAGACACATACTTGGTCGCCTCGAGAAGTACACAAAAATGCCCAAGCAAACCTAAAAAAAAAGTAATTACAAATGGATCGAGCAGTCATGACTGATGAACAATGTTCGTACATACAGGCCATTGCAATAGCAATCATGAAGCGCAATTTTTTAAACATATTTTCAAACAAAAAAGAAGGGGATGTCCGCGGTTTGTGTTTTTTTCTCATTCGACTTTTCTAGACGTTGAAATTTTACAACTCGCGTGCATATACTCTCATTTTTATATTCGTAGTTCGAAACTCGTAGGGCATTACCGAATTTACGCAACCTATTGACTTCTGTCTTACGTTGTGACGCCACAAGCGTGCTGCGCTATTACTTGACGCCTTCGGATCCACCACGAGATGTCGCTAATCCACGCAAGGAGGCGCGCTTCGTCAATCGAAAGCAAGCTGTGCGCCGACGGTTGCCTGAGGTCTAAGCATGCTGGACTAGGTATGATCTGCCGCCAACTCTCGCCTGCGGATAAAGTATGCTGGACTAAGTAAAACACGCCGCCGATGGTTGCCTGCCTAATGAGTATGAAGAACTAAGTATCACTCGCCGCGTACAGTCGCCTGGCACCTCGGGCTACCGTCGCCGGCAAGTCGTACCTAGTCCAGCTGGTTGGGTTCTTTTTAAGCTCCTCCTTGTGGCGCCGAGCAAAAACTAATGACTGCGGATCAGATGTTCCGGGATGCAAACTTGCAGTGTGAACTGGTTTCCCAAGTGATAAAACGAAAGCAGAGGAACGAACGATTTTTTTCCTGCCTTTTTAAGAACGCGGGAAGAAAATGTACTTTTTCTGAACACCACACTAGCATTGTAGTACTACTAATCTTGTTAAGAGATATAAAATGGGTTTATAAAAAAAAAATTGAAAAAGCCAGAATATTTTTTTGTTAAATGGGAGAAATTTGTTTTTCATGATTAAAACATAAGTTGGTGGTGCGATTGCTTGCAAAGTATGAAGATGTAATGGGCTGGTCTTATGATAATATTAGAAAAAATATATAAAGCTATTTGAATGTCCGGTATAAAAGATTGATATTGCTTCCTAGCAAAATAGAAGTTTATGGGCTTGTTTTACACGCACTCTTAGAACCCCAGCTATTTAAACATTAGATTGTTTAATTACATATATTGAGCAAAACACAAGGAAAAAGTATACAAATCTAAATTTACTCATGATTAACAACGAAATAATTCGCGCCACAAAAAAATATAGTAGAAGCATCTTTGATAAAAATTCGGTTTCCTCGCAACAATATTTGACGAGCAATTAAAGATTCATTTATGTTTTTTTCAAAAAATACACTTTCTATTTAATAATTTGTATACTCTATTTCATCTCTAGTGGTCGGTCCACGTACCTATCAAATAAAATATAGTCTGCGTACAAATGCTGATTCGGATGTACTTGTGGCCTTATACCCGCAAACAGAATAAATGTTAATATAGTATAAAACGAAGTATATATATATGTTTTCACAATGATCAAGAAGACAGATCAAAAATATTTGTCTGATTTCAAGTTTTACTATGGTAGCCTCTTTTAGTTATAATTTGTTATGCGTATATTTGCACAGTGGGAGGTTTGTCACCTCCGATGGGCGTTGGAGCCTTCGCCGTAGGTCCGAAATTTCGCTAGTGCAGGTGCAACTCCTCGACTGGGATATTTAACGCGCATCGCGTAGTAGTAATACACGCGCGTACGCCGCTACCACACTTATCAAGATATAAGGGGCGGACGTGGAATAGTCCAGGATCCTTGGCTTCTGCAGTGCGAGCTTTCGCTCCACGTGTTCATATCTGCTGCATGCTGGCACACTTAGCCATATGTTCCGCTTATGTTAGATGGGGAAAATGTCAACGGTAATACTGCTCCTATACCTCTCATTATCTTATATTTTTAAATCTTGTTTTGGGTGGTGCTGCACAGATATACAACAAACCTATTTTCGTTCTCTTGCGCTGAATACTAGGGCTACGAATGCAGGCAGATAACAGCAACAAACAAGCCATCAATATTATAAAACAAGCAACTTAATAAACAATTATACTTATATCTAGGGTGTCCAACCGTTCACCAAGGCATAAAGAGAGAAAATCTTATTTGACTAATCAGGGCTTTTGTGATTAACAAGATTGCATACGCCACCCCTTTCCTACGTCTGAACCTCTCCGACAAGAAGCTCAACTGTCTTATCAGGAAATCATAAAAGAGGGCCCTCGGACTGGAGAATTACACATCAAACAAGAAGCTGGAAGCGCTAGGGCTTCACAACAACAGTGAAGACATCATAGAGGCACAGCGCACTCTCAATTGGAGTGACTCACAAAGAGTGACACGGGGCGCCACATCCATAAGGAGCTGGGCATCAAGTACGACGGTCAGTCTGGAGACACCTTTTAAATCTCTGAAGAGGTGCGCGAACCGCATACCCAACCTTTCCAAGCACATGCATCCGGTCCACAACGCGGGTAGGAGAGAAGCAAGATCAAAGAGTCCTCGCCAAAATGCTGCAGGTGTAAAAGAACGTCGTCTACAGCGACGCAGCACTCATCACAACAGCAAGATGGTCGCCACAGTCATGGATGAGAGTGGGTGCATCATCAATTGCTGCAGTGTCAAAACGAAGGAGCCAGCGGTCGTCGAAGAAGAAGCGATCACACTATACTACAA
This sequence comes from Ixodes ricinus, assembly GCA_037355805.1. Classification (NCBI taxonomy): domain Eukaryota; kingdom Metazoa; phylum Arthropoda; class Arachnida; order Ixodida; family Ixodidae; genus Ixodes; species Ixodes ricinus. The sequence goes on along the minus strand of JAZHYW010008791.1, from coordinate 84,372 downwards.
GAGTCAAGGAAGTCATGATAACCGTCAGCGATGCCAAAACGAAATGCTTCAGTTCACCAAGGGCAGAGTTTCCAGGCACGCTCTGAGGGTGCTGCGGGGCTCTCGCGAAGACATTTCCACCAAGACATATCTCTTGTGGACACCGGCACACTAGTCACTTCCAGGTACGAGGCAGCTCATAACGCGGCCCGAGGACTCGTAAACCGGGATGACGTCACCCCGAGTGACCCTGCCGACTTCGACTGGAGGAGTGAGAAGATGGTGTCGTATAGAAAGCTGTTAGACTATTACGTGGAAAGCCTTCCTCGATACGCGGGTCTCGGTGCGGTGGAGGTAGCTACAAACTGGAACTTTCCCGTTTCCGGCACGTCTAGCCAAGTGGTATCCTGAACAATATGAGCCCGAATGCAAACTCTGCAGTGAGCGTGCAACCTTGGACCACATCATGTAGAGGTGCGCGAAAATAAATAGGGTTAGACATCCCCTGATTCGGGAGGTGACAACTACAGAGCAATGACACTCTCTTCTCGAGAGCGCAGACTCAAACACGCAGGAGACACTAGTCCAAGTGGCCGCGGATGCCTCAAGGGCCCAATTGAACTCCTGGCAGCCGTCCAGGGGGCGGCAGTGATGACTGACAGGATTTCCAGTCGGTCACACCTGCCGTCAACAACACCTTTGACCAAATAAAGATTGTTCATTCATTCATTCCTGACCGCGCTGCAACCTGCGTCCTATCTTCGTTTCCCGGTCTCTACGGTTTCCGTTCTGCAAACACTTTATCTTCAGCTTGGTTCCCGTCTCTCTCTTCGCTGTTCCTTGATTTTCTCCTGCGCATTTGTTTCTACCCATTGTCTCTACCATTTTCACTCCAAAGCGCCCCTAAGGGACCAGTGATCTCAATCTGCAAGAATCGCCTGCCATACGAGCTTTTCCAAAAGTCACATTTTATGTTCTGAAGGTATTTATCTACTGTCTGCAAAGAATTTGTGCCTGCTAACGTCTCATATCTAAGTTCCGTCGCTCCGAGCTAGTATGTCACGGTTCTGCCGGAAAGGTTTCCCAACCATAAGCAAGTGAGCGAGTGTCGTCTGCTATGAAGGCGTGTGGCCTCCAATCAACATTCCCCTCTCAAGCTTGTTTTTTTTTTTGTGAGCATATATGCATAATTGTCTACGGAAGTTACATCGAATGGCACGTTGTTAGGCTTGAGGTTTGTGCCTCTCTTAGAAGCAACATGCCTGAATTGGTGACAAGCGGTAAAGTATATATGTATTCCTCAGTGACCGGGGAATCTCTCTTCATAGTTTGTCTACTCTGGATTCCACTTCTTGAGGAAAAAGTCTATACAATTAGAGGTACATTAGTTGTCTTCACGTTGACTGTAATGCTTTATTCCAAGACTTCTCTAGATTTCTAAATAGAACTTTCATGTTATGGCACGTTAGACTATTTCAGTTTCTACAGCAAGTCCATGGCTTCTTAGAGCCTAAGCATGTAACCCACAAATTTCTTAGGGCCCTTGAAAGCGAAGAGCCGGCGCCGTCATTAGTGCCAAATAAAGCTACGCTGAAGTAGCTGTAGGCAGCTGCCTTTTGATTACTAGTTGAAGCTTCATGTCAAATGGAACTAAACGTGTAAAGAGCAGAAGGCAACAAAGCCACGGAAGCAGTTCCCGTTTTCATGGTAGATTATCGGTCGCGTTTGTCAACGATTCCAGAAAGAGAGAGCGCAGCTCGGGGTGACCAGGCACTCGGCAATTGCACGGAGGAGGGGAGGGGGTGGGGGTGGAAAGGGGGGGGGAGCGGGAGCTGACACTACACGCCACATGGAAAGTCTTCGATCCCAAGAGACCGCTCTCGCTAATTAACTTTACGATTTCCGCCACTGCTTTTCTCCTAATGACTTTCTCTACCAAGCAAATGTATTCTAGACAATCAGGTTATTTCGACAGTGGTATGTAGAACAGAAATAGGAATGTAAATGTTAACAAATAAAAGGGAAGCACCAGGAGGAATCTACACAACGGCTAAACAAAATATAAATGAAATATTGCCGATGATAATTCAATTAGAGCCGCCGTCCGAGCGAAAACGGAGCACGAACACATTTGACATTTTAAGCGAGCTGATGAAGTGATGTCAGTTATGTTCAAATTTGAAGAGTGCGATACACTTGGCGTGTGTACAATATTGACTTGATTTTTTAACAAAATGTGCAGGTTTTCTTACATTTACCTGGACTGTTTTTTTTTTTCGTACGTCGTGTGCAGGGAGGGTGGGGGGGGGGGGGGAGGTATGCAACGAATCTGTGAGACCTGTAAAATCCTCTGCTTCACGCAGTTGCTCAAGATCATACCATATTGGGGGAGATAAATGTATGAAAAATCACATAGCAAGTCATGGGATAGTATTATACTGAATTAGTGCAACTGAAGTAGTTAATTTCATTAGAAACTGCACTGCCTGCTTTTTTTGTGGAATACGTTAATTTCAATTTGGTGTACTTTCCATTCCGAGCTGCTCGTTGTTCCTTTTACCGATGGTTTACAGTGTTATGGATCTCTTCTGCGTCGTTGAGAAATATCAGGTGATTCAACTACTTGAACATACGCAAGGCTCCACCCCGAAGTTTGTCTGTCTTCTTTGGACAAAACGTAGAAAATTATACGTATTTATTCATTATCTGTGGTTGTTATTATAAGTATATGTATTCTGCAATAAAGGGCATTGCCGTGGAAAGTCAATAGGTGAGCAACGACATTTTCACACATGTAAAAGCCATTATAAAAATATTAATCTAACGTCATATTTTACTCAACCATACGAGCAGTACGTGTAATTTGTATACGACGATTTATTAGAAATATAGTAGGTTATGTGACGTCAAATGATTGAGCAACGTGTACACCTATGTCAGAATAAATATTTCGTCCACCGCCTGTCGACAAAAAACGACACATTTGCATTTCAACTTGTGATAATAAACACGTTGTTTCAGCCGATAACATTATTTTGATAAACCCTCTTCAATGATCGAAAACTGTGCAGACGCCTTCATGAGCCATAAGAATAATGTTACACTAGGTTTATTTAAAAAATAAAAATCCGTTTTATCAGACGTGTTATACCGACTGACTGAAAAAATATGGGGTACCGAAACGCTGACGGCTATCGCTTCTAACAAGAACATCAATATCATTACGAGAAATCAATATTGTCATTATAAAGCAATAATACTTCGCATTTATACTTAGAGCATGGCATACGGCGTTCTTTTTGGCACCAAAAGTTATCACAGTCTGCATCGAGAAGCGCACACCTTTCATTCGTGTTTTTTTTTTTTTTAAAGTGAGAACGAGAAAATGCGTTCCAGAAGAACACGGGGTGATATACTTCAGAGCACTGAAGTGTAGTGGTACTTCATGATTTGCTTCTTTACACCGTGTCACATGCGAGAAAGGTATAAAGACCACTGTTTTTGGATCCAGCGTGATCTCACAATAATGCCGTTTGCAATACAGCAGTATTACCCCCTTATTTTTCGTGCTTTTGAGCCTTCGTGATTTATGTTTTTCTTTCATTGAGGACAATCATTTTTGTTAAATAACATTAAACCATTAAGTAAGTAGAACTCATCAGTCGTTGTTTATACGTTTTATTTACGCACCACATGCTTCAGAAAGCAGTGAAGTAAGGGGTGTTTCTAACAGTTCGTTTCGTGCATGTTACAATAAGTAATACGATATATTTTCCACCAGAAGGAAGTTGCTTTACCTCCAAGCTCTTGCTCAACAAAAACAAGAAAAAACAACAAATGCAATATTAGCAATTAGAGATAAGTTAGTTAAATGTTAGACGATCATTCAGTTGGCGACAATACATTGATAATTTTAGTGTTTCGGACTAACTGTTATTTTTTTCGGGACGACAAGTATGTATCCAAAAGTCACAGGAATTATTTTCTGGAGAGCGAGCTCTTTGTAGTACTAGTTCTACCCGCTAGGTGCGTATTTTTAGAGACCTGTTTATATTAAGGTATCAGTCGGCGTTCCTGTAAGAGGCTGTGTTCAGCACAGTTTAATGCATTTAAGCTCTTTCAACGCGTTTGCCTAACTTGTGATGTCTGATTTATACGAACAACACGTGACACTAAAGTTGTGTTTTTTTGTTGACAGACAAATGCGTCAGCACGTGGTGTTGAACAGACGGCATACATGGAAGTTGCTCTAAGTAAGACACAAATTAACAATTTATTTTAAGCGTCAGTTTTGAGGAGTTTCTGTCGCAGAAAACCCGGCGTGGACGGTACAGGAAAATCCTGATTGGTGGATGAGTAATACATTTGTCATAAATAAAAAAAAATCGAAGAATTTCAGGTCGGAGCGGGATAGCACCCACGACCCTTCGTTTGCTAGCAAGACACGCTGCCCTCTAAGCCACGCAGGCACTCAAATGATTTTTTTTATGTCATCCGTAAAGCAAAAAGGAGAACACACAAAATGCGCTGTCACTTTTGTATTTCTAAAGAAAGACCTTCTCGAGCACTTTTCAGAGGGCTTTTTGTTTTAAAACGGTGCATGCATTTGACTTTATTAAATGCCGATTACAGTTCACTTGAAGATGTTAATGAGCTGTAAACACTTTCAATCTGGCGGACAAGTTGCACGAAATACAAGCACACTTCTTTGGCATCAGAGTTTGCATTCCTGACTGCCATCCGAGATTTCCAGCAAACTAAACAGCCACAGAAAAAGTCATAGGGCACACAGTTTTCGTTTTGAATATTTAGGAAGCGTACTATTTGTCAAGGGTGACACGGGAATCTATTTTTTTTGTCGAAGTTCGCTTTAGCACGTCCCAGAAGCATTGGGCATCCCAGCAAAATATAAAGACATTGTCGACTGCTTCTGGTTGCTGGCACAACAAAGAGTTGAATTTCCATGGTAAAATAATTCATCTTGTCATTAAGCCATGCCTTCACAAATAGGGTGGAACTGCGAAGTTTAAAAAAAGACTTCTCCGAAGGTGGCGCAATCATTCGCTTTACTCCTGACAGGACATTCTAGCCCTGACACCCAGAAAAAGAAGTGCGGTATCACGGCTCGGGAAACAAGCTTTCAGTAAGTTCACGTAAAAGCCTTTTTTTTTTTGCTGACCTGAGAAAAATATTTAAGCGAAAACCGGACATAGAGAATGTTCACTGTGTCAACAGCTTCCTTGAAAATCTCTGACACCTTGGCTGGTGCTGTCTAATATGACACGATGATAAAAAAGAAGGTGATTCACCACTTTTGTTTGAAGTAGTGCTGGAAGGAACGTATGTCCTTGATCACGAATGAAAAGAAACCTTGGCACCAGCTGGCGCACAGACACATTAAAAAGGCCCAGACCGCCCTCCTTCACACGTCAAAAAAGGTTATCCCTTTTCTTTGGCTCCATAGCCGACTTCCAAATAAATGCAGCAAATATTCAATAACACATTTGTATGTTAGTACGCGCGCGTTGCAGAAGCTGAAACACATACCACAGTTGGTCGATAGACAAACATGTTACATGCGCTCGCCCTCGTAAAAACTGGACAAGTCCCGGTGGTTCCAGCGTAAAGCCCGGCTGTCTAGGTTGGTCGCGACCCCCGACCAGCACGTCTTGCTCTTCTTATAAGGTTGCAACGGTACGCCGAGTTATTTGGAGGGCATACAGCTCCGCGGTACACCCTTATATTCGGAGTGCGGAGTAAGGCCATGCACCATGCCAAAACCCGCAGCACTTTTTCGAGTTAACTGAAGCTCTGCTGACATCACAAAATGCTTTCACTAGTATCAGTCTTTGTGACGCTCTCTTTGTCTCCGCAAAATAAAGGAACATCATCTGCGTACGCCACATTTTTTTACTTCAGTTCCTTATAAACCTACACCGTGCACGTGTTCATTCGTTAGTATATTGAAACGAAATTGCTGTAAATATAACGCTAACACAAGAGGTGATAAGGGGCACCCCTGTCGCACAGAGGAACGTAGAGGAATGGAACGAGTAACGTTGTTGTTAATGATCAAACTTGTTACACATCGCGTATACGACATGCGAATACCTTGCAGTAACACTTTCTCAACATTTACATAAGAGAAAATACAAAAAAGTACTTCGGGGTTGAAGCGGTGAAATACATTTTCCAAGTCAATCTGGAGCATTGCTACTTGAGAACAGTGTTCTGGTACGCTTCGAGCAACGTGCACATTTTTTTAAGGATGCGCCTCTTAATCACGCATGTCTTGTGCTCTCCTAAAAGCTCGCTTATAACATTTTGAAAGCGTCTAGTTAAAAGTTTAGCAAAGATTTTGTTGTTCAGGTTACATAGCGTGACTACACGGTAGCCTGCAAAAAAGGAGCTTACACGCCTTCTCTGACTTGGGAATGGGTACGGTGTGTGCTTCCGAAAATTCCATAAACGAAACCGGGATTGCACTTTTTTAATGATTCCTTTAATTCATTCGGTAGAAACATGGATAATGATGGTTTAGAATGCTCATGATATTCGGTACTCATCACGTCAGGCCCTGGGGACTTGGCGGGTGCTAATTAGTTGATGGCCTTTTCGATTTCGGTCAGGGTGATTAAATCTCCTAGCGAAAGTTTTCATTAATCGGTGAGCCGAGGTAACCGTGCAATCAGCTCTTTCAGGTCTTGGAAGCGACTAGGTCGACTGTTATCACCGAAGTGCTTGCTATACATTTTAACAAAGGCTTGCTCTTTCCTTCACTGTCAGTTCTGGTGGCATGACCACGCTCTATTTCAGCAATTTATTTTGCTAACGCGTTATTTTTTTCATCTGCGAAAGCCTTTTTAGTTGGTTGCTCGCCAAACAAACACTTTTGCGACATTGAGCATACTACTGCCCCACTGTAGCATTTTTGTTCCATCTCGTTACTTTTTTTTAGAAAATCGATATCTTTTGGTTTTTGCAGTGGGCATTCGCATTTCGTTTCTACGAAGGCGCGCAAGTTACGCTGCACTTTCGCTTCTTCTGGTCGCTCAGCGAAGCAAATCTTAGACGGTATTCCGATCACACTTAGTTTTACCTGTTGTTTAAAGAGTTCTCATCCCCTGAAATAATTGGCGTTTTGCTGGTGAAGCTACTTCTCTTGCAGCTTCTTGACCTCATATACAAATTCTTGTTCTTAAGCAAATATGCACTTTATTTCTAGCGTTTCCAATTAAACTTGGTGCAGCTCTCTGCTTTGTTGCCGACATTGACCATGACCAGACAACGATAACCGAAACACAGCGGCTTCACCTGATAGTCCGTAAGACAATCAAGTTGTTCACTTGAAACATACACTCGGACTAGGCGCGCATGGTACAATCCCGGAAAGTGAGTGTATTTCATTTAATTGGGAAATTTTGGAGCAAGCCCACATCACAAAAATTAAAATTCAACGCCATGCCCTCGAGCACAAGAGCACTTTGATAATTCTGCGCACTTAATCCGGTTCTATATCCGTCTCTCGTTACACAGTTAAAGTCCACCATTTCAACAAATAACTTATCACAATCCGGAAAAACTCTGCGCTTCCCTAAAACAAGCCACCCTATCCTTTGCATGGTTCAGGACGTGCAAGCATATCACACGCTACTGCAACTTTACTGAAGTAAAATCACAAAACGCTATCCGTCCTTGCTCGCTTGTCGATACACTTAAATCTGTAGTAGAACATACGTGTTTAGAAACAGAAGACAACCGCCTGAAAGACCGTCTGAACGACTAATGCATACTTCGTACGCAGTAAGGGAGGGCTTCAGTGCTCTCGCTATTTCTTCCTCCGTTGAAAGCTTTGTCTCCTGCACTGCCAAGAAATCTATTTATTTTGAGGTCAGCAAGTGCTGCCGTTGGCACTGCTTCTTTCTGGAATCAGGACCACGCACGTTTAATGTGCCAAAAAGAACAGGCTCAATTGTGTCGCTTCACATTTATGTGTTTCGGAAGCACGGTCAAAGAATTAACATTGGATGCTGAAACAAACTTACCATCTTGACATAGGCTTGCTGCCGTTTGCACTTCCACACACTTTTTGCACTCGCGTTCACTGAGTAATACTCAGTACCGTTCACACTGAGTCCAGTCACCCCTTCTCGTCCGTAGTGATGCGGTTCTTCTTCTTAGTCCGTCTCTTCGGTTCCTGCCACGGTTATTTTTCCAGAGTTTTCGTCCGTTATGGTGTTGGCGCCGTCAAGCGCGTTATTGGGCTCTGATTTGTGGCGTCCATTTCTGTTTCGTCGCTGTCCATGATGCCTTGTCGCACCCCGTCTTCCTCTAGTCGTCCCTCCGGAAATGCGGCCGCCATCGCGTCTTGGATGTCCTCAGCGGCACTACCTTTCTCACCTTCAGTTGAACGTGCCTGAGCGGCAGTCGCGCTTCCGGCGTTCACCGTAGCACTCGGGTTATTCTACACCTTCTGCGCCTTCGCCCCAGGTAATGTTGCCACCGCCGATACCTCTTTTACCAGATTCTCTGTCTGTTCAGCCTCCATGGTGAATTCAGACGTCACTTGGTCAACTTGCGTTCCGGCGACTCTTGCGTACGTCCTTACGCAGCTCGTACTTTCATGCCAAAAGCTTTGACATTGTGTGCTTTTTGGTAACTTGTATTTTCGACGTATGTGGCCGGACCGCTCGCAACGTAGACAGAGCGGAACCTGGCAAGAAATCACAACTAGGCTGTTACCCCCGCAAACCGCAGCTGGTGTGTCATTCCGTCAACTGCCGTCTCCTTTTTCACGATTATGGGGACCACTCTTGTGGTGGACTAGATACCTAGAAATCCCTCGGCACGCCAGGTCACGCGGATGACCTCGATGACGTTTCGGTAAGGAGCGAGGGCCCCTTGCACTGCTTCATCTGGGACGGAATAGGGCATCCAGTGCAACCGAAAGCGTACCTCTGCATTGCTGGTGTTCACGCGAGGCATCATGAACCTTTTACCTTGAGTTATTTTGCATCCACCAGCCTTATTTTTTGCTTCTGCCGTAGGAAGCGTCACCATTCATACGTGGTTCATTTGGAACAACCCAAAATCAACCCTATTCATTGAGCACGCCACACTTTTCATGCTCGCCTAAAAAAACCATGGATTCGGTAAGTCCGGCCTTTCAAATTGTAATGAAGGAATCCTGCGTCCACCGAGGCATTGCCGTTTGGAAATGAAGGCAGCACTAGCTTATATTCGTCTTCACTGGAGGAATTCGAAAAACCACGGCGAAAACTGGCCGCTAATGCTGCTCGCTGGGAACTCATGATCCTTACAACCATCCTGCTCGGATGCCGAAAGTGGAATAGCCACGCAGACACGCTTGAACGGCTTGGAAACAAGCGGGAGTTGATATTTAGATATCGCGTTTCACTCTTGAAGGCGGAGCTTAAGCGTCCTCCTGTAACATTTCAAGCAGGCGAAATGTCGATTGACGATCAATATCGTTACTGGCGTCCTTAGAACAGCCGAACAGAAGAGTCTGTGGCATGACTTCGTCAATCCATTTTCGAATACCGCCATCGGATCATTGATGAAGTAGTGTATTTGAGTTTAGTGCCGTGGAGATCCTGTCGGCTAGTTTTATCAGAGGACTTGCACATTGAATAACTTCGAGCAAAAAAAAACAATTTCCTCGCTTGCTGACACCTTAATAAAACGGACACACTCTAAACAAATATGGTCGTAAAAGTGCTCTCAGGGCTTCTTCGGCCTGTATATATTTTGCACCCTAAGAAGGTATTTTAAGAGCGCCCTAAAAGGGTTCTTCGTGAACAACATATAGGGGGTTCTTCTGAGCTCTATATTTGATGCGGAATAGTTCTTTATCGCACCGTTGCCTTTCTAGTGCTTGAGGCATAACCGTTTTTCACGAGTTGAAAGCGTTCTTTGAGCGTCACTGAATCTTCCAAGAAGTGATTTGTTTTTAGGGTGTACGGCTTGGTAGATGGCTTGGTAGTTTTAGGGTGTATGGCCGTACTTTGAAGGAATAGTTGTAAAATTTCCCTGATTTTTTCCCAAAGTTCTAACGGGAAATTGGTCAGGGTTCAATGGCTAAGGCACAGAAGCACAACATGAATTCAGCAAATACAAAATGCTCACTTACCCAGGACCCAAGAGTACGTCAATTGAAATACAACATGAAAGCAATAGACTTGGCAACCCTGGAGCGTAAAGGCGAGAAGGGATGGACAGAAACGAATATTCGTGTCTTCACGTCCCTTCTCTCTTCTCGCTTCAAGGCTGCCGTGTCTAGTCTTAACCAGCTCGCCTGCCTACTTGCTTGAACGAAAATATTTATATATATATATATTTTTTGACGCTATAAGGGTTTGTGAACTTATGGACTGTTTTCTCCTGGTCAAGCAGTCAACTGAGGCCTTTATCTGGAAGTTTTGTGTAGGTTGTGCCATGATTTGAGAAAGAAATGTCCCGTGTTATAACAAACATAATACTGGTGTGGTTCACTATGAAAATCTCACTGCCAACACCGCGCTGAGTGTTCAGCAGTTTTTGATTGAAAACGGCATGTGATGGATCCATCTATATTCTCCATCCTCCACCTACATCCTCATACGATATATTCTATATTCACCCAACCTCGCTCAGTTTGACTTTTTTGCCGTTTCCTCAGATGAGAAAAAGTTCTGAAAGGGAAACATTCAGCCGATATGAGAGAGGTGAGATCAGAAATTTGTAGAAGCAATGTAAAGCATTAATTCGGCGAGTAGAACAATTTGTTCTGGGCTTTGGACTAAGCGTTTAATCAAGTGGATTGTATCAGTCGGAGATTATATTTGAAGGTGATTAAGTCTTTCACTTGTAAAATTGAAAATATAATTTCTTAAAATGGGTTATTGCTCACACCTTTGTAATATCTTTGTAATATCAGCAAAAAGTGGAACAACTAAGTTTTTTGCTGGGAAAACTAAGTGCTGCAAGTTTTTAACTTAGGAGGTTTTGTCAGGAGCATGTGATTACATATCTTTAGTATGTTTGTTCAACTGCCGTATAGTATATGACATACAATATCTAACACTCGCAAAAAGCATCCAGTGATTTTTGCCTTACACGAAATTCAGAACCTTTATTTGCTCCTGCTTTTTTACCGAAATCAGATGTCTAGAAAGGTATGGTGAAAGTTGAAATGTAAACAGAACTAATAAAACCTAATTATTTTCTACCCTGAAATAAATATATTTCATTCAAGTACAGTATAGTCACCGAATGACGAGGTGACGACCAAGGAATAACCGGGAAAACTGAAAAGTTTAATGGGGCGAACCTGTGCCCCAAATAAAACGGAAACAGAAGATAACAGCAGAGCGTCGCGGGCGTCGAAGTCGGCGTAACAGCAGAGTCAAACGCTGGGGCGAGACTGACTGCAGATCGCCACACGGAGCCCCTTATGTACACGCGTTGGCTTCTGGAACAATCGGCCCAGAAGGTTCGGTGACGAGAACATTCGCACCTCGAACAAGCAACAGGATTCTCGAATTTACTAGAACACTAAATTGCAAGAATAAACAAAAGATGCGTCGCTCCCAGGAATCGAACCACGGCATTTCGCGCGGGAGGCAGGCACAGTAACCGTTAGGCCACGCGCGCGCAGCCTGCTTGGCCAGCTGCGCGCGCGGCATTACTCCCCCTTTAAAAAGTGCACCGCCTCGTTTCAACACAAAACAAAACAAAGCAAATAAAAAGAACGGTAAGCTAAAGAGACATTTGGAACACATAAGGTCCACAGTCCTATCGAACGTAGTACGGCTTCAGGCGCACGACATGGACGACCTCAGGTCGTGGTGGGCGGCGTGATGATGTTATAGTTCTATCGGGCATCAGCTCGTAGTTCAGATCTCCAAGTCGACGAAGTACCTTGTAGGGTCCGAAATACCGTTTATGGAGTTTCTCGCTGAGACCACGGCGGCGAATCGGAGTCCAGACCCCTACCCTGTCTTCGGGCTGGAAGTTGACGTCCCAACGACGAAGGTTGTAGCGGCCATTGTGGACACGTTGTTGGGCTTTAATCCGGAGTCTGGTGAGCTGACGGACTTCTGTCCTTTGGGCAGCGACCTTCGCGTCTTCGCGTCTTCGCTTCCGTCGACAGCCGGTTCGTGGGGTAACATCGCATCCAGCATTGGCGTTACTTTGCGACCATGAACCAGCTGGAAAGGTGTGAATCCAGTGGTCTTTTGAACCGCCGTATTGTAGGCGAACGTGACGTAGTTCAACACCTCGTCCCACGTCTTGTGCTCTTCGTCGACGTACATAGAGATCATGTCGACGATTGTCTTGTTGAGTCGTTCCGTCAGCCCGTTGGTCTGCGGGTGGTACGCAGTGGTACGACGATGGCTGGTGTGACTGAGCCAGAGGATTTCTTAGAGGACGATGGACTCGATGAAAATCTTGGCGACTTCAACAGCAGTCCCTGAAGGAAGGGCTTTCGTTCCTGCGTACCGCGTGAGATAGTCTATGGCGACGATTATCCAACGGTTTCCCAGGGTCGACGGTAGAAAAGGACCAAGCAAATCCATTCCAACCTGCTGGAACGGTGCCGTTGGCGGAGGAATTGGCTGCAGGATGCCCGTTGGTTTCGTCGGTGGTTTCTTGCGTCTCTGGCACTCGTGGCACGATCGGGTGTAGAGGTGGACGGTTTTGGGGAGCTTGGGCCAGTAATACTTTTCACGAATACGGGCCAGTGTCTTGCTGTAACCAAGGTGTCCGGACGTCGGGTCGCCGTGGCATGCTTGAAAGATCTACTCTCGAAGGCCGGTCGGGATCACCTGCAGCCACGGCGAGTTGTTTTCCCCGAAGTTCTCTTAGTAGAGTACACCTTGTGGAATGGCGAAGGTCGGCAGGGCTCATGATAAAGCATGGGGCACTGTACTCCACGCCCTTCTTCCAGGTGCTCAATTAATGCGCGCAGCTCAGGATAGTCTCGTTGACGTCGTGCCAGATCGGCGGTGGTCACTGCTCCTAGGAAGCACGCATCGTCATTGTCGTCGCTGCTGCCGGAAGGTGTTTCGACAGGGGCTTTGGACAGGCAGTCGGCGTCACTGTGCTTGCGACCTGACTTGTAGTCTACAGTCATGTCGAACTCTTTTAGTCGGAGACTTCATTGAGCGAGGCGTCCTGAAGGGTCCTTGAGGCTCGCAAGCGAGGAGAGCGATTGGTGGTCCGTGACTACGCGGAACGGGCTCCCGTAGAAGTACGGTCGAAACTTTGCGATTGCCCACACGACCGCAAGACATTCTTTTTCAGTCGTGGAGTAATTTCTCTCCGCCTTAGACAGTGTTCGACTTGCGTAGGCGATGACTCGCTTGGTGCCTTCTTGCACTTGAACCTGTAACGCGCCAAGTGCCGCGTTGCATGCGTCCGTGTGAATCTCGGTTTCTGCACGCTGATCCAAGCGTCCAAGAACAGGAGGAGTCTCGAGTTTTCGCTTCATCTCGTCGAATGCCTGCTACTGCTCCTCGGCCCATTCGAACTTCTCGGTGTCCTTCGTGAGGTTTGTGAGCGGTGCAGAAATCCTTGCAAAATCCCGGATGGAGCGTCGATAGTTTGCACAAAGTCCAAAAAATCTTCGCACATCCTTCTTGTGTGTTGGCGCTGGAAATGCCGAAACGGCGCGAGTCTTCTCGGGGTCTGGGCGGACGACTTCGTTACTTACCATGTGACCTAGGAACTTCAGTTCGTCATAGGCGAACCGAGAACAGCTCAGAGTCGTCGCAAGTGCTCGTCGAAGTTGATTGAAAACACTACGACGTCGTCAAGGTAGACGAGAAAGCTCTGACAGTTCAGTCCTGCCAGTACGTTGTCCATGACACGCTGGAAAGTTGCTGGTGCCGTGCACAGTCCGAAGGGCATCACTTTGAACTCGTTCAGACCATCCGGCATGACGAAGGTTGTTTTCTCTTGGTCCCATTCGTCGACTTCGATCTGCCAGTAGCCGCTCTTCAAGTCCATCGATGAAAAATATCGAGAGTGTCGCAGCCGGTCTAGCGTGTCGTCGATTCGGGAGAGGGGATAGACGTCTTTCTTCGTCACCGCGTTCAGCTGCCGGGGCCATGCAGAACCTAAGCGTTCCGTCCTTCTTAACCAGTACTATTGGAGAGGCCCACGGACTGCTTGAAGGCTGGATTATGTCGTCGTTCAACGTTTCTTGCACATGCTCCTGAATAAGCTCCCTTTACTTTTGCGGAGACTCTGTACAGCGAGCGATGCACAGGGAGAGCGCGTCCTCGGTAACGATGCGGTGCTCCGCCACGGTGGCTTGGCGCACCTTCCACGACGTCGCGAAGCAGTCGCTGTATTCGGCCAGCTACCGTCGTTTCGGGCCTGGAAGCTTGGGGTCAACGTCGAGCTGCGCTGGCGGCGTACGGTCTTGCTGAGGTCGCGAGGATACTTCGGCAATCACGGCGATTTCGGCGGAGTCTTTGATTTCCTCGACATGGCCCAGAGTGGCACCTTTCGTGAGGTCTTGTGCTTCTCGTCGGAAGTTCGTCACGAGGACACCACAGTGCGTCCATTCTGTAGCTCAGTTACCCATCTTGCGACGCCTATTCCTCTTCCCAGAAGCAACTGAATGTTGTCTTCCAGAACAAGTTCGCCGCAGGTACCTGCGTCTGTCACGACGGGTACAACAACACTTTACCGCGGCGGCAGGTTCACGTGGTCGGCAGCGACTCGGACGGCAACGGACGTTGTGTGGAGTTACTCTGGACGCGAAACCGGTGTCCGCAGCGTCAATCTGTTCTCTTCAAGGTCGATGACGACATCGTATTCACATAGAAAGCCCATGCCGAGTATGACGTCTCTGGCACAGTCTTGTAGAACGGCGAATTTCACAGGGCACGGTTCACCGTGGATCTCGACACGATCAGCGCATCTCCCGACGGGTGTGATGAGGTGCCCTCCGGTCGGTTCGTGCCCTGGGAGCGACGCATCTTTTGTTTATTCCTGCAATTTAGTGTTCTGGTAAATTTGAGAACTCTGTTGCTTGTTCGAGGTACGAATGTTCTAGTCGCCGAACCTTCTAGGCCGATTGTTCCAGAAGCCAACGCGTGTACATAAGGGGCTCCGCGTGGCGATCTGCAGTCAGTCTTGCACCAGCGCTCGACTCTGCTGCTACGCCGACTTCGACGCCCGCGGCGCTCTGCTGTTATCTTCTGTTTCTTTTTTTTATTTTGGGCACAGGTTCTCCGCCCCATTAAACTTTTCAGTTTCCTCAGTTATTTTTTGTTCGTCACCTCGTCATTCGCGACATTTTGGTGGAGGTGCGGGGTAACGCATGTCCCTGCAGCGTACCGCTCCGAGGGCCCGAAGTGCAAGTCCGACACAAAGCCCACGGAAACCCAACGAAAACATTACCGGGACGCGATTAAGTCGCCGCACCCAAGGCCTACACGCGGAATACGACCCCTGCCTGCCAAGACCGAGCAGCCAACGACCCCGACAATGGACAACCAGTCTACGCAGAACCCTCCGCCGCCACCGTCGTATACGTGCCCGTCGGACTCCAACACCTTTCTACGGGGAAATACATGAAGGCATTGAGGATTGGCTGCAACAGTCTGAACCTGTAGCACGCCACAACGGATGGACGACTCAGCAGTGCCTCCACAACATCTACTTCTCGCTTGAAAGAACTGCGAGGCAGTGGTTTGAAAACCACAAAGCGGCCTTCACTACATGGGAGTCCTGCGCCGCCGAATTGAACCGGATGTTCCTCATCCACCACCGTCGTCAGCTACCGGAGGACCTTCTCTAAACAAGGGTGCAGGGCCCCAACGAAAACGTGACCAACTTCGTTGAAGACGTCAGGCGCTTATGTGCCCGAGCCGATGCGGAGGCAGCCGAGGAGAAGAAACTTCGCGTCCTTATGCGTGGCGCGAAGGCTGAAATTTTCGTGGGCCTTGTCCGCAATCCCCTGACAACCGTCGACGGTTTTGTGACTGAAGCCACCAATATCGAGCTGGCGCTGTCGGCCCGAGCAAGCCATTATCATCGACTCGCCGGCGTGCCTGCTCCTCCAACCGTCGCAGTATTATTAATAGGGCTTTTTGTGCTAACCTTCTTTTTATTCTTAGGGGCGGACCTCCTTAGGGTCTAGCCTTGCCCATCCGGCATCCGTGCTAACATCGATATTGCTGGTGCTCGTGCTCGTGATCGTGCTCGTGAGCTCAAGCGCTCACGTGCTCTTGTCGGGCGAAAAAGAAAAAAAGATGAAAAAAAATGTTTGCGCAGTCGACAGGATTCGAACCTGTGCGGGGAGACCACAATGGATTTCTAGTCCATCGCCTTAACCACGCGGCCACGGCTGCGGGACGAGTAGGGGGCTCTGAGATGTGGTTGTAACTCAAGAGCTGGGGATGTCATGGATGAAACGTTGCATGTAGCCGCTCAACGTCTATGCAGGAGATGGCACTACGGTCAAATGCGTATATAATCGCGTTAAACTTTGCATGCATTGGCTCAACGTTTATATACGAGAGAGCGCTGCAATCAAATGCTCAAATGCGTAGGTATAACCACGTTTCATTCCACACATTTTCTTTCTGACGAATGAAAACGAACGAAAGGCTCGGCATGCTGCGGCTCAGCGTCTCGCAGACAAGCACCACCGGAGCTTGGCCCCAATCAACATCATTCACAACGTGGAGAGGCGGTCATTTTTCTTTGTAGTGTCTCCCCTTAATTTCGTTTGCCGGCATGACTTTGTCCAAATTCGCAGCGGCTGATCAACAAGCTATATAATAACTTGAGCCTCATCAAAAGTAGTCGAGAGTAACAGCAAAAGTTGTATGTTTACTTTGTTTCGTAATGCTTCTATATGAAAAGATAAAATATCTATCAAAAAGTTGTTTGATTTTTTCATCTGATTCATTGAAGATATTTCCCGGATGACTCGTAATACATGTTTTAAAATATCAGCTAGGTCAATTCATTCATGCAAAACCAATCATCAAACAAATGAAACGTAACTCTTCATCCAACCACGGTTGCCTAAACTAGCAAATGCAGGAACTGATCGAGTGACCCCTTCTGACCGCGAATATCTGTCAAATAGACATTTCGCTCGAATTTATTGTTATCAGCCTCTCCGACCGCGAATATCTTTCAAATAAAAATTTCGCTTGGTGGTTGGTCCCTCTTAATACGTTGTTTCTTGTCCTTAATATATATTAATACATTGTTTTCTACATGGTTTCCAATCTTCTTGTGCAAAAGTTTCTTTGTCGTTTGTTCTGTAGCGCATTATCTGCTATATTTGTTATGTTCGTCTTCCACGTTCGGTAAAGCAGAAAACATAAACAGAGGCGAAATCCTGTGCTTTTCGTTTCATTTGAAAGGGCGCTTACTTTTCGTAACATTTATCGCACGTAGGCGAACTTGTCATATTGGTTATTTGATGTGAGAACGCACGTGTACAGTGTGTGTGTGTGTGTGTGTGTGTGTGCGTGTGTCTGTGTGTGTGTTTGTGTGCGTGCGTGCGTGGGTGTGCGTGTGCGTGTGTGTGCGTGCGTGCGCTGTGTCGTGTGTTTGAATGAGAGTTCATTCATGTGGACCTCGTTTCCTTATGTTCTGGCGGACCGCTTAGTTGCATATGGTTGAATCATTCATTACGTTGACGGGTTTTTGAAAACATAACGTTCAGCATGTTGATTTTGCTTCTTTCGGACCCATTTCTACTAAATAAAAGAACCTTTTAATTTAAAAAAAACTCAAGATATTGAGGTAGCTCGAGGAGCTTGTTAGTGTCGGTTTCGTTATGTTCGATGGCTCTTTACTGATTTATAATTTTATGTAGTCACGAAACAAAATCAACTGTAATGCATCACGCATGTTCACAACCGCACTTTCACATACACAAAATACCTAATGAGGAAAACCTGCGCTTCTTCTATAACCACCAATTGGCATGATGAGGTGAGAAAAAACAGTGCCTAATTTCCCCCATCTTTGCACCTCTGTTAGTATTGCTCAAATTCCATAAAATGTATCATGCAGAGTACTGGGCTTACAATAGGTTATATGAAAAAAATCACACTGCCGATGTTAAATATTATGCTACGCATGCTCGATGATACTGTTTTATAAAGAACTGTTGTCTTTATGCAACACATTGCCTTTGAACTTCCCGGTTGCATTACCCTAAATACGGGTCTAGGCGGAATGGATCGAGTCCGTGCATAGCCGACTTCGAAACGAGGAAATTCTTCCGTGACCTCTCATTCTACAAGGCCTGGAACGCGTCTACGACGGATGTGTTTGCGGCCGTCGAAAGTCGTCCTACAGGAGCAACAAATGACGTCACAAAAGCCGCAGTTTCATTGTGTCGGATGTCACCATTATGGTATTTCCAAGTAAAATTTCCGTAAAAATATCGCAAAAGAATGAGAGTGTCGCTGTCGTCACGGCAACCTATCTTATGTCTGCGACCGGCTACAAAACACTCGACTACCATATCCACCAGAGGTGCTATAACATCGCCAGGATCGCGACCAGTGACAACATAACACATCTGTGACGTCTTCAGGCGGAAATCGGGGGACCACTGTTTCGGACTCAGTAAACACACCAGCTTCAGAGGTGCTCCATGCACCAAAGAAATACTAGAGTTTAGACGTAGCACCCTAAATACAGTGATCAAGCAAATGGGCCCGTAGTAAAACGTAGGCCATAAAAAGTACGCGGTACTGTCAATGGACGAACAGATATGCGTACAGAGGCACGCTACGTGATGCGCCAGTGTATTCATGCCTTTTTTTAGATTATAAGCCTACAATGCAACACCGTGTTCTTTTGCTCGCCCATTGAACTTTACCTTTCAGCGTACATGAAATTGGTTTAACGATAGATACGAATAATTCAATTTAGTTTAGAATTACGGCTGTATATTGGTTGGCTAACGCCGTAGGCAAGTGGTTTAGGCTGCTGGCGTACAGTTCTTTAACATCACAGTACTTTAACAACGTAAAGGTATGTCAAAGCTCATATTTAATATTGGAACCGATCGACACGCACCATAACATAAAATAAATACCTTGAGGAAATCTTTTCTGCTATTTTTGTCGACTCTCCAGAGGTGTTGGATGACACATTGAGACAATATAACTGACCGTATTTAATAAATTTTACTGTGAGATATGAAGCCGCGTCGGCGGTCTTCTAAAAGTTTTATCCGGATATTCATGTTATGCCATCGAGGCTCTAATCTGCAGTGTATTCGCAGGTAGTGCTGTAATCCGCACTATATTTAAAGTGTTCACATATGAGTGACAATCACTTTAACTTGCAACAGAAATGACTTTCTAGTGCATTGCATTACAATTCTACACAAAGTCTGATTTGTTTTATCGGCATTTGTTTCATCGACATTTGCCTTCACCACGGGAAAACAATTTGGGGTTGAAGTATGTCCAGTAAACTGTGGTTTAAAAAAATATTCTGAGCGGTCATTGCATGAATTTGGTCTACTGTTGCTCTCTTTAAATTCTCTAATTCCCACACAAACAAAATTTCGACTTGAAACTCTAATCCGTTGGACTGAATAAATAAAGAGCTACCACTGTTATTAAATATTAAAAGCCCACTTTGTTATCGTAATGATATATAAAGCAACACTTTGGTTGATAGCTAGGCATACAGATATAACTAGCGAGACTGAGCAATACATTTTTGTTTAAATTATGTTATAACCCTTATTTCTCAATTGATAGTCACCAAAAGGTTCGAAACGAAGATGAATGTGGACAAGCTGTAACGGTAAGGTTTTGCATTGTTACCCAATTGAAAACAATGGTGCAACGTCGAGACTGAAAACAGTGAACTTGTCTTTTTATCTTCCTTTTTCACTATAGGTCTTATTTTATCAATACGCGGCGCGAGTTTTTGTCCTCCAGCCTAACCTTCTAAGTCATCATCTGGGATTTTAGTCCTGAAATATTGACAAAGAAAAAAAATTGTGAAGTTGAGACAGCAATGCTTCTTCGATGTCTACATTTGAGAGGACACGCGTTTTATTGATTAAACCTAAATTCTTGACACAGGAATGCCAGTCTCCCTTCCCTACTCCTCCGAAAAAATACCAACACGCCGCGGTCCACTCTTGTTGTATAACGGTACACTAATCCCATTAACTAAATTGGGAAATTGAAATGTAAAACGAGCAAGGAAAAAAATAAAAAAGTAGAAAATGGGATGAATTTAGTGAAGAAGGAAAGCACTGCTCGCTGTTCCCCCGTCTCAGAAATGTCTCTCAGGGTCGTGATGAAGATCGAACATTATTCGATTTTGTTTGGAATCGATGACTGCTACGAAGGAACCCACCAATGCAAACACCCGGGAGCGTAGCCGCATCCTCCCCTCGTGTGGTCAAACGAAGCGCACGACTCCGGCTTCTAATTGAAAGTCCATGTGCACTTTCATGCAAATTAGACTGAGGAATTGAAGCTGCTTTGTTTCCCCCGATGGACGAATTCCGGAATATTTAAGGCACGGAGAGGGAGAATCGACGAGGTCGGCACTGTTAACGTCAGTCGAGAATAAAAATGTTTTAGGTAAACAGGGGCTGGTGATTTAGAAGCTGCACGTGGATCTGGCTTGAGGATCAGTTTTACGTGGCAGGAGTTGGGCGAATACAGAATAGGTTCTTGGAGAGTACGGTGCGATGAGAAAGAACTGGACACATTTAAAGCATGGAAAATAATTATATATATATCGTATGTGCGACCTTTTATAACTAAATCAGCCTCAGAGACAATTCAGACAATTCAAAGTCCAATTGTCTGCACGAACATATAGACAACGGAAAGATAGTCGTCTTCGAGGAGCATCTGATGTCTGCGATGCAACTAAGAAATTGTCAATCCATTAGCGTGTGCTCGTTGAATTTATACTACAGAAAACACGTTTCTGTGAAGTCTAGTTCTTGAAACAAAGTATTTACAATAATTTTTAATACTGATATTTTAGTTACTTTGTTTCTTTAGGTATCGGAAAAAGACTACAAGCAAGTGGTTAAAACTGGTAGAAAGTAATTCAACCGGAATCTTATAGACATCTCAGATTTACAGTTGTAGTTTTGCCATGCGATTAATATCCTTCAGATGATAAAGTAGCTTAGTTCCTTAACGTAACATTGATGTCCAGATTGATGTGTGAGTGTCAGTTATTTGTATGTTCAACACACTTATCAATCGTGTGAATCGTTGACAAGTCGTATTTTTTCCGGTTCGTTTAGCGGTTTCACATATCGTGAGCCTGCTCAAGCTGGCTTTTAACTCTAACCACAAAATGGCCACCCGTGCATTTCCTGCGGCGTACAATACAAAATAAACACTTTCGAAACTTCAATAAAAAATCATTCAAATCCGCCTCATCTGCGTTTAACGCAACACACACCGGTCATCAGAGGTTCTGCTGCCGAAAGAAGCAAAGCAAAACAAATATATACTTATTTTTAATCTTGCCTTTTTATTCAGAACACCAATGCACATGCATTGTGTAGTCATGCAGGCTCTCAGAAATGGTACTAAAGTAGAGTACTCGCATGAAAGTTCACGAAGCCAGCACGCACTGTACTCGCAAATTATGAACAACCAAGTTGACGAGAAACACAGCAAAGGTCATTGAAAAGTTATTTAAACAAAATAAATGAAGATGACAATGAGAAGCGCGTGCTGCATTTGAAAAGTGGAAAGTATTTCTTAGATCGCGTTCAGAGCTACCGACGATTAGTTTTCCGACGCAAAGCGCCCACGTGTCGCGCTCCTCGTGACTTTGCTCTGCCTTTCCGTTTTCACGGTGGCGCTGTCAGTTCTCGTAACAGGAGAAAAACGAACGCTGACAGCCCGCCGAGTTTATAATTTTGTAATAGAGCGCAATTTCTTCGTCGCCCGTTTCCGGGTTGAGCGGCGTTGCCGTCGATGTCTCAGTCGCCGTCCCCGTCGCCGTAACCGCGCGTTGCATTATGGGACGTTTCCGATAGTGACGTCACACATGACGTAACGTGTGACGTCACGAGGGTAAAGTTTTGCCGCTAAATTTGGCGGGCATTTTTTGGCTAAATTTAGCGTAGAAGTTTTGCCGATAAGGAGCTGTGGCAAATGACAGTGCAGATCTCTTGACGTGTCTGGTCATCGTGATCAATTGCCACGACGACTTAACGATTTCCCGATGTCGACAAATGCAGTGGGCCCTATGAGATCAATCATGACTCTTCGAAATAACCGTTCAGGTGAAGGCAACGGTTTAATTAAACCCGTAGAGGATTGAGGATGGCGCTTCCTTATTTGGCAGTATAGACACGCTTGGACGACTCGCTGTACACTGTGATATGGTAACGTAACGCTTAGTATATATTTACCTCCGAGTGTTCCAGAAGAGCATGGGTATGAATGGGATGTCTCTTTGAGTGATAGTCAGAGTTCTCTTTAGGTGATCCAAGGATTGACTTCGTGCTCGGAGGATATGGCCACTGGTTTAGTTGTGTTTCTGTAGCATATGCAATCTCGATACTTAAGCAGTTGTGGAGTAAAATTATGCGGTGATCCTTTTACAATTTTTCAAGTACATGTGGCGTTACCCTCAGCCGAGTGAGACTTCTGATATAGCCACTAGCTTTCCTCTTGTAAGTTTCGTGAAAGAATTAAGACCACCGTTTAAAGTGACATGTTAGTTGTCAGCAATCTTTTTATTTTGCAGCCTGCTTTCGCTGCTTCAATTCAGATGGGCCAGCTTTGTTTCTGTTTTCTTTTGGCATGATTTCACGTTTTTTTTTTTTTAATCTTGTGTTCTGATTTTCTCTTTCGCAACCTGTCTCTGGTGATTTCCTTTTATCAGACGGAGGCAAAAGCGCATTCTTTCTCGCAAGAGAGCCAGCCTCACCTCGTGCTTGCTGGCTAGAGTCTTCTCCAAGAGCGCCATCCTGCCTTTGGGCGGCCTAGTGGTGTGGCTGGACAAAGTATGACTTGTCAGAGACGGTCGCTTGCGCAATATTTCAGTTTGTCCAAGTATGATTCACCTTCGCCGGCGTCCTATCGACTAAGTAATAACTCGCCGCCTTTGGTGGCCTGCCTAATAAGTATGCTGGACCATGTATTACTCGCTGCGAATGGTCGCGTGCTACCTTAAGCTGGGTCACACAACTGATACATCATACAAAAGACAGTCTTCAAAGCTATTCGATCGCGAGTCACTACGAGGTCCGTGCATCGAATGCCACATGGCAATGAGTTCAAGGAGACACTTGGGAACGCGGCATTCGAACCACGGATATTCCGGTGAATCGAGTTTGTAGACTGGCCTGTTGCATGAAGCATGAGCAGTGTGAGCCCCGTTTTAGGCGACCGTTGATATCAAGTAATACTTAGTCCAGCTGTTTGTGGTCTTTTATATATTGGCCCGTGGCACCAAGCAGCAACGTCGGCCTGCTGATTGAATGAACCAGGGTTCGATTTCCATTGATTGTCTTGGTAATTGACCATGCTGATTGCAATGAATTGTTCCTCTTCATGATTAGGGATGTAATATAAGCTTTGGATTTCATATGCAATGCGTGATTCATATTTCCTTGGACAACGTTTAACACGTTTTAGACACATTCGTGCGTTATACATTTATGCATAAAATTCAACTCATTTGCACATTAAATGTTAAAGCGCTACACACGTCAATCATCTCTCCAATCAATGATAGCTGGGAAGCGGTGCTTAGCTATCTAAGCAAATTTTGCGGATGGGCGGGCCCTAGAATAGGTCTACCTTTACTTCCGTCTCTTGTATTTGCCTAAATATTGCCCAAAACATTTTCGTTTTGTTACAGTGTTTTTTTTCGTTGAAATAGATTTTCTACTAAACCATCTCCTTTTTTTCTTTTTTTAATTTGAGTGTTAATGTAAGGCAGTCGTCTCACCAACAGGCTCGTCGTGCGTTTGCGGAGCGCCTGGTACTATGAATAAGTCGTTTTAAAATAAAACACACTTGTCATGTATAAAAGTTAGATCTCAAATTACTTGTCTTGATGTAACCTAAAATAATTTAGTCGAAAACGTCAAAACTGCATATCCTAATTAATGTGAGAGCTTAGTTTTCCAAGGCTTGATCTTAATGAGCTGCGAAAAAACGCCCGTAATAAGTGAGGTACGAGTATCAGCCATAGTTGTTCACAACGTCGCCAATAGAGGACAAACACCTGGATAATGTTCCTAGTAATTTATAAGACGCAGTTTAAATTGACTTTATTAAAATACTGAATGCCGAAAAGTATTTTTCTTGATATGTTACATCGTACTTTCGATTTCTTTACAAAACATTATCGAGTAAGAAGAAAACAGACATGCCTCTTCATCTGACATACAATTGCGTGGCCCATACAGAAAATTCTGGTCTACAGCTGCACTGGTAATTTTCAGATCCATACGAAGAAGAGTAGACCTTAGTCGTCTATGCCGTTCTCGTGAAAAAACAACTAAGCAAACTGCGCATTCCAGCGAGGAAGCAACCAGCACTAACGTATCTCCAACCCTCTCCTTATTAGTTTTCTTACTGCGGCATTGAAAGTTATATGCAGGTTTCCCGTTCGATATCTTATAGTTCACTGCTTGCCGTTTTAGTTCCAGTTGACCTGAGTCTCTCCTCCGTAATCGTCTGCTTCCTTCTTGGTGTCGTCTTTGGACCGTTCTTGTTAGTGCGCTTTGCTTTCTGCTTCGCACATCGCTTGGTTTGTTTTTTTTATAGGTTACATTAAGTACTTTTTGGACTCGTTGTGCAAGACTTTCTGAGGTATCGTTTAGCGATTTGTTATTTATTTTGTTTCCCAACGTCAAATATTTCAAGCCAAGGCAGAAGAAAGCCTAACGGGAGCAGCTTGAATAACCCCTGTTTCGGTTGCGATTGTCTTGCAGTCGCAGTTGTCAGGGAAACACTGACAGCAGATCTCTGTTCCGTCGGTAATATCTCTCTCTTCTCTTTTTGTTCGTTTATGTCTGTGTCAAAAATATTAAAATGAATATATTGCAATACGCGTGAGAAAAATGACACAAGATAAGTTTTCGGGAGAAGTGTTATTCATGTAAACTTACAATTCGAGACTAAGGGTTTATTGGCAAAATAACATATTGCAGTCTCACGTTTCATATTTGCTATACCGAGAGAAGACAAACACACACTTTTTATATCACTTATCGTGCTAAACTCACAACAAAGCATGCAGCGTTTGTGTGCTCCCGTCATTATGCTGATGCGCTCCTTTCAAATATCTAACATTTTTGGATTTATTATACCACAGGCATGATATATTAGAACAAAACGTTATAGATCATGTCCCCCCCCCCCCGGGCCTAAAGGAACAATTAGTGTGGATTTTTCAGCAAAAATGAACTTGGCATCGCCCAACACTTATTCTCCACCCAACTGTAGCGCTAGTGGTCCGAACCAGATTCAAAAGTTTCAGCAGCAACTGTTATCTTTATAATGAAAAAAAAAATTCCTGGAATTTTGGACGGGAAAATAGATCCCATTTTCGCCCGTTTTTGGTAACTGGCGCCTAAAGCTCTATGTGTTCGAGAGCTCTGTCCGTCTTTCGCCATTTTCCTATTGAAAGTTTCAGAAAATCACGTGTAAACTTTGAATGACGTAACGGTTATTGCTGAAAATTCTGCATGTACTTCGTGCCGCTAGCGTCGGAGAATGAGAGTTCGGCGATGCGTAGTTTATTTCTGCGATGAAAACAAGTCCTGTCACTTTTTCGGACACCCTGTACATTTCTCAGCGCGTGTCTAAAAACTGAGTTATTTACTGGCTATATGACTGTTTTTACCTTTTAGTACATAGACTTCTAGGTATTGCGTATATCCTCTACCTTGTCACAATTGAGAAATTGTTGAATTCTATACTTCTCATTTTCATGAAATTTTACATATCCACTACACTTTCTTCATCACCTTAAAGGGATGCTGAACCGAAATGTGGATTCCTCAAAGCACGCGGCAAGAGCGTGCAGTGGGATGCTACAAACACCAGAACATCACTCCTACAGCGATATCTCGAACGGATGACCGTATTTTTCAAACAAAAGGAGGTGCATTTGACAGAAATATTCACGTCATGTTTCTCTGAGAAGGAGAGGTAACGGCCTCGCGTCTTTTCCGCCTTGCCGCCTTGAGGGAGCGAAGCGAAGAGAGAGGAAACGGGATATCTCTACGTAACGCGCCTTGTCGGCCTGGTTCAATATTGACCTGTTTTTCCAAAAATACAGCCGTCCATTCGAGATATCCCCTTACGAGTAGTGTTGTTTGGATTGTAGCGTCCCGCCTACATCTCCTGCATTTTTTTAAATCCAAATTTCGGTTCATTATTTTTTAACGTAGTATGTCACAAAAGCAGATACATAGTTTCATATTATATCTCATATGATAAGTTACTATACATCTTATATGATTTAAATTTTCATAACAACGTAGTGTTACCTGAGAGAAAAATAAGACTAGAGTAATAGCCCAACAAAAGCTATGCAGCATGTTTCAAGTTGCCTTCCGTGGTAATATTGCCGCAATGTTACCTCCGGTTCATGGTGAAGTCACAATCGTTTATCTTTCCTCGGCGTTAAGAGTATCACTGTGGAGATTGATCGCGATGTTGCTGCGAATTAACAGCAGGCTATTCGGATGATCGTATATTCGTTGTCGAAGGTTAACAATATGCGCATATGGTATTACATAAAGATGGTAATTTAATCCGCTTTGTCGTGGAATGCAGCAAGAAAAGAAATGGTCACACAACAAACTCTGAAGCTTGGCTGTCATTTTATCAATACGCTAGAGAGAAGAATGGCTGCCGTTCAGACGATGAGAAAGTAAAAATCTGCGACTTTTTTTCACCGGAATGGCGAAAAAGTGGTATGAGCTCCACTAAACAGACCATCTCAACGACCCCTGGGAACAGTGGAAAAGGAGTTTTCCTTCGGCATTTTAGGAGAATCCCGTGGAGAAGTGGGATAAAGCTATATTCTACGGGTACAAAGCAGGAAGTGTCATGGAATATTTCTGTGAAAACGACGATTGCTCCAGATGGCAGACTACTCCCTACCAGACTCATCCGTGGTCCCGCTGGTTATTCACAGACTTCCGAAAGAGCTGCAAAACAAGTCCAAGTGAAAGCACCCAAAAATGTGGAGGGCGTTCAGGACTGTTTTCAACATCTCTGCTTAGATGCGTTGCCTCGAGCAGCGCAGAAGCCGACTGAAGCAATCCTTCAGTCGCACATATATCGAAGTCTTAGACAAAAACCTTTTATTTGAATCCACAAGCTGTACCACAGAAGCAGTCAGTGACTCACCTAGCAACATTTGAGGATCGTGAAACGGTAGATGTCCAGACCACAAAAAAACTGATGAAGGAGGATGTACATTCCCACCCCTCGACAACAGTGGAAACTGTCTGCTTGTCCCAGTCAACACTCTTAATTGTATATAAATATAAATGTGAATGGACGAACTTTAAAGGCTCTCGTCGACAGCGGAGCGTCTGTGACTACAGTGAACCAAGGGGCTGTCGATCGTGAAAAACTTTTAAGGGTCGTGCAATCGAGGTTCAAGGCTACGACGGAAAAAAGAAAATACACACCAAATGGATTCACTTGAGCATTCAATATGAATCTTAACAAGTCCAGACCGAAGCTCTAGTAATTAATGGACTAAACTATGACTTGCTACGGTCTCGGCCAGATATAAAGAGAATGCACATCAACAAATACTGGGATGATACGGTCCAAGTATCTGACACAAACCTTGCCATTGCAAAGAATAAGGTAGAATATGTGGCATCGGTTGATGATATACTCATCAACTACCCAGAAATAATACCTATGGGCAAATACCCACCCGCAACCACTTGTTTCGAAGTACCATTCGAGTTGGCGGATATTACCATTGTCAGACGGAAGCCATACAACATGTCGTTAGAAAAGAAACGCTGGCTAAAGAGGGAACTAGAAGACATGCTCGATGCCAAGATCATTCGACCCTCCGTCTCCTCTTTTGCATCACCAATAACCATTGTGCCGAAGGAAGATGGATCACAAGGCTATGCGCCAATTATCGCATGTCTAACCGTCAAAACAAACGTTTTCCTTTTCCGATGTCCAGAATTGACAACATCATTGATGAGACAGGAGGATGCACAGTATTTTCTAGGATTGACCTGTGTAAAGGATTTTTACAAGTTCCTTTAAGGGAAGAGTACAAAAATATACTGCATTCGTAACACCATTTGATGTGTGCGAGTACAACAGACTTCACTTTGGTTGGAAGAATTCACCAGCCTGGTTCCAAAATATGATGAACGAACTACTAAGCCCATTTCTAGGAAAGTTAGTGTAAGATCACGGTCGCCATCTGGCATACGTGCTGGAAGCTTTGAAAGGGGCACATCTTAAGATCAGTGTAAAAAAAGAGCGAATTCTTCCAAGGAAAGGTGGTAATTCTTGGGCGGAACTTCGACGGAAGGTCTAAAACTACGAAGCAAGAATACGTTGCTTGGATCTCCAGCCTCCGAATGCCCTTTGACGTCCATTCGCTCAGAGTGTTTCTTGGGCTTGCCGGAGATCGCTTTCATCCAGGATTTTGCAAAGAAGACAAAATGCCTTACGCGACTAACGCAGCATGATGTACCATTCGAATGGTCCAACGAGTGTGAAGAATCCTACCAGCATCTAGTACAAGCGATTTCTTGTGATCCTGTATTGATTTTAACCGATTTTGACCTGCCTTTTGAATCTGAACACAGATGCATTCCACTATGGTACAGGTGCTGTCCTTTATCAGCGTAATCCGACAAAGCCAACATCTCAACAGCTCTCCGTCATAGGGTATCACTCATATATTTTTTCTAAGCCTGAAGTAAATTCCACAACTACAGAAAAGAAGCCCTAGCTTTTCTCAAGGCCGTGCGGTACTTTCGCTCGTACCTCGAGGGCCACAAGTTCAAGCTCTTCACGGATCACCAAGCATTAACGTTCCTCCTATGCATGACTGAACCGAAAGGAAAAACAGCTAGGAGTATAAACGAACTCCAACAATTCGAGTTTGAGGTATTTCATCGGCAAGGAGTTCACCTGAAAGATGCAGATGCATTGTCTCGTCTGTCGATTTCCGAGATGGGGCATGATACGAGAGGTAGGTCTTCCACACTCGACTTTGGGAGGGAACCGAAGATCTAACCTTCAGCGATGGCAAGTTTCAAGTTCCAGTCACGGCTGTAAGTTCCATCATCAGGCTGTACCACGATAGTCCAGAATCAGGCGGCCATGATGGATTTCGGAAGACGTATAGTAAACTGGCTCACCAATTCTGGTGGCCTGGAATGAAGCAATACATCTACCAGTGCGTGCTTTCGTGTCCCGAATGCCATATGGAAAAAGCCAAGCAGAGGCGATGATTCAATGAGATGACTTTGCCAATTCACTCGGATATCCCATTCGAAGTAGTCCATCTGGATTTAGCCGAATGAAGAAAGGGGATGGGGTGGCTGGAACCCAAATTTTTCTTATAGCCATAGAAGAGTGTACGCGCATCGCTGCCTCAAGAGAAGGGAAAGAAGACGCAAACAGCGTAATTTCAATGCTAGAAAGGGACATGTTTAGTAACATCAAGGTGATTGCTTCGGACAATGGTCCTGCGTTCCGGAGTAAAAACTGGAGCAATGGGCAAGATCAAGGGAATCGAACTGCGCTTTGCTGCCCCATATCACCTGGAAGCGAATGGCCACGCAGAAAGACTGATTCAAGACTTGAAGGAGTACTGGTTTATGTACCCGAACTTCGTCGGCGGTTGGAAGTGTGCCCTTGAGGCAGCAGTGGCACATCATAACCGCTCACATACCACGGCCCTAGGCTGTAGTCCCAACTACGCGGCCTTCGGACTTGCACCTTACTTGTCGCCAGATGTGCAACTTGGCATCAGAGATGATCTCGTGCGGACGGAAGAAAAGAAGACCTATAAACAGCTGCAGAGCTCTATAGGAAAATAATGAAGGAAAACTTTGACAAAAGGTTTTGTTCAGTCCCTGACATTCAAGTGGGCGATTTTGTCATTGTTAGGAAAGGCATTCATGGAACACGCAGAAAGTTTTCCGGTCCCTACCAAGTGACAAAAACAGCTACCACGCAAGGTATCCTAAAAGTCATATGGTATACCACTTCGACAAATGTCACTGAATGCGCCACTATTGGAAATTTGTTTCCATATCATCCCAACAGGAATGAATAAAAAAGGTTGGTTTAATTTGACAGCTAGATGATGGAAATTTGAGAAGAAAAACCAGGCAGAGCAGGGATAGAAAAAGAAAAAGGGGGGGATTCTACCAATGGCGAATCAAGTAAAGCCCTATTTCGTAGGCCATCTCGAATTGTATATTTAGAATGCTACAAACAATATGCGCATATGGTATTACATAAAGATGGTAAATTAAGCCACTTTGTTGTGGAATGCAGCAAGACAAGAAATGACTACAGGCTATTATCCGCCCTGTAGATGGTTGAGCGTGTTGGTTTCTAATTTACGACAAGGAAAGAGGTACATTTAAGACAAACAGACAAGACAGGCTGGGTAGTGTTGTAGGAATCATAGCGTCCCGCCTGCTTTTTTTAAACTCAAATTTCGGTTCACCATCCCTTCAACGTAGTATGTTACAAAAGCAGATAGATAGTTTCATGTTATATCTTATATAATAAGTTACTATATATCTTATACGATATAAAGTTTCAGAACGACGTTTACCTGAGATGAACAACAATATTTGTGGCTGAGGCATGGCGGAAACGCAGCTGTTTGTGTTGTGTTCGGCAATCACGGGGTGGGAACGGACAAATGCGAGGTATCGACCAGCCAGGTTGAGCACACGAGCAAGAACGTTTATTTTCCTCTTCCTTCATCGCGCCAGTCTGCAGCACGTGCGCCGCTGTTATACGCTTATAGCACATCTCCCCCTTAATTTAAAAACCTAGCCTATCGACAGGTTTTACAGTACGACCACTGCGTGTTATTGGAAGTCCCATAGATGTTGTGGGAATGAACGCCGTAATCTCGGAAGCGGGTGGTGGTCCTTGTGGTACGGCGTACTCAGGTGAAGAGGGAGCTGGTACGGGAACCAAGTGTAGTCGGTTTCGCCTTATAACTCCCCGGTCGGTCTCAACCAGGTATGAACGTGGCGCCTCCGAAGGTGATGTAATATGACCCGCTTGTCTCTGGTCTGAGATCCATACGCGCTGACCAGTTTGCAGTGGTTTCAACGGTCGGGTGCCGTGTCTTCTGTCAAAGTTCATTTTTTTCTTTTGCTTTGTTGTTTTCCTCCCACTTCTTTAGAAGTTCGTGATTAGGAATCGCTGGCTTTAAACTGCATCCAATCGTAGGGAGTGACGTTCTTATACGTCTCCCCATCAGAAGTTCCGCTGGACTGTAGCCGTTTTCAAGACGGGTGGCCCGGTAGGCTTGGAGTGCGCGGTAGGCATCATCTGTCTTTTTCCAGCTACGTTTGATTATTTTGACGGCTGACTCCACAAAGCCGTTACTTTGTGGGTATCTCGGGCTGGAAGTCTTGTGGTGGAAGCCCCAATCTTGAGAAAATTTGTGGAATTGTGATGAGTCGAGTTTTTGGAATTGAGGTCCATTGTCACTAAATACTGTTTCTGGTGTGCCGTGTCTGGCGAAGATCGATTTCAGGTGGTCAATTACAGATGTCGTCGACAGACTTGTGAGTGGCGCAACTTCCGGGAATCTTGAGTAATAGTCGGTGACGAGCAAGTACCACTTTCCTGAGAGGTAAAATAGGTCCATGCCGACTTGTTGCCATGGTCTTTCTGGGAAGGGCGTTGGAATTAGCGGTTCTCGTCTGTTACTTGTTTCCTGTA
Organism: Ixodes ricinus; assembly: GCA_037355805.1. NCBI lineage: Eukaryota > Metazoa > Arthropoda > Arachnida > Ixodida > Ixodidae > Ixodes > Ixodes ricinus. The sequence continues at coordinate 52,441 of JAZHYW010008791.1, read as the reverse complement.
TGCACTGAGGGCATCTTCGGACGAGGTTTTCAATTTGCGTCGATATCCCAGGCCACCAGACAGATTCGCGTGCGCGTCCTCTGCACTTGGTGATGCCCTGGTGTCCATGGTGTATTTTGTCCAGGATGTCTTGTCTCATGGACTGAGGCACAAGGATCCTCGACCCTTTCATTAGAAGTCCTTGGTTCATGGAAATGTCATTTCTGTATTGCCAAAAAATTTTACATGTTAGGTCTACTTTGTTTTTGTCAGGCCATCCTTCAGCACAGTATCGTGATAGGAGCTGACAAACGTGGTCTTTAGTTTGTTCTTCCTCTATTTGCTGTAATCTCCTGTCTGTAGCAGGCAAATTAGAGGTGATGCCGCGAACGTATGCGTCAATCTCCTCTTCCAGTTCTCTTTCTGGAACTTCAGCTAGAGGGTGTCTTGACAAGACATCAGCGGCGACGAGGTTTTTGCCTGGGATATGCCTGATGTCATAGCTGTATCTCATCATGCGTAGTTTCATTCGCTGCAATCTCACCGGGATGTCTTCCAGACACTTTGTTGAGAAGATCGGGACCAACGGCTTGTGGTCTGTCTCTATCACGACTCTCAATCCAGTGATGTAGTCACGGAACTTTTCGCAGCTCCACACAACAGCTAAACCTTCTTTTTCTATCTGCGCGTAGCGCCTTTCCGTCTCATTGATGGTTCTTGACGCATAAGCTACTGGACGGTATGTGTCGTCTCTCTGCTTCTGTCGTAGTACTGCTCCGATACCGTAGGATGAGGCATCCGCCGAGATAACCGTCAGTTTCTTGGGGTCAAACAAAGCGAGTACTGGGGTTGAAGTCAGCGCTACTTTGAGGGTGTCCAAAGCTGTTCTGTTGTTGATCTTCCCAAGCCCATTCGTTCTTAGAGCTCAGAAGCGCCGTGAGGGGATGCGCTTTTTCTGCTAAATGTGGCACAAATTTCCCGAGGTAGTTTGTCATGCCCAGAAAGCTCTTGAGTTGGCTGACGTTCGTTGGTGCTTTCATCGTCTTGATCGCTTCAAGCTTTTCCTCGTCGGAGTGGACCCCAGTTTGATCGATGACGTGACCAAGAAACTTAACTCGGGTCGCCTCAAAAACGCACTTGGTGTCGTTTAGCGTTATTCCCACTTGCTGTAGCCTTGAAAGGACTTCTCTTAGTCTCTGGTTGTGTTCCTCCCTGGATGAGCCGTACACAAGGATGTCATCCATGTTGCATACATGGCCCTGGATGCCGCTCAAGAGTTGGCTCATTTTCTTCTGGTAGAACTCCGGTGCGGACGTGATACCAAACGGAAGTCGTTTGAACTTAAACCTCCCGAAAGGAGTAATGAAGGTCGTCAGGATTTGCGATTCTGGCGCTAGTTGAAACTGCCAGAAGCCGGAATTAGCGTCAAGCTTCGAGAAGAACTTTGCGTTTCCCAGTTGTGCTAGAATGTGATCGGTGACAGGAAGGGGATGAAGTTCTCTCTCAACGTACTTGTTCAACGATGTGAAATCGACGCAGATTCTGTAGTTTCCGTTGGGTTTTCTGACTACTACCATGGGGGAGCACCAGTCAGTCGGTTCTTCAACGACGGATTCTATGACGTCACGTTGAAGTCATGTTTTCGAGCTCCGACTTCACCTTGTCCATGAGCGGTATTGGAATCCTTCTTGGTGATGCCAACGAAAAAGGTACAGCATCTTGGCGCAACCTTATCTTGTAAGGCATTTTCACGCAACCAAGGCCCGTGAACAGCGAAGGGAACTCAGTTTTAGCATTGACTGTTCTGTAGTTGGAAGTGGACACTTCATTGAGTCTCTTGACCACACCCAACTTCTCGCTGTCGCGTCTTGACAAGAGAGGGAGTTCGAGATTCTTCAGGACATAGATATCAGTGGTCACCTTGTTCGTCCGAAACGCTATATCAGCATGCAGGACTCCAACAACGTGCAGCTTGTCTTGACCAGGTCCCCTTAAGCACTTCGTCGGTCCAGTCAAAGGGGCATGTCCAAAGTGTTGATTGTACACAGCTTCGGGAATTACCGTGACGTCGGCTCCAGTGTCAATCTTGAAAGACAGAGAGACATCGTGGACCTTCACGATAACCGTCCATGGTTCTGTGTCTTTGGCGACCACAGTCCCGAGAAAAGAGATGTCTTCGTCTTCGACGATAAGCTCTTGAACAACTTTCGAGCCTAAACAAATTTTCGCGAAATGTCCCGGCTTGCCACAGTTGCGACATATTGCATTCCTGGCTGGACATTCATTTCTTGCGTGCCGATTTCGCCCACATCCAAGGCAGTGGCGATTGTTGGTGGCATCCCGTGTGTCTTGAGTAAGGGCCCTTCTGTGAGAAGGAGGATCTTTTGATGGACGGATAGCCTTTACCCGACTCACGCTGTCGGTAGGTCGAAGTTCGGCCTGCTGTCCCTTGATTGTTTCCGACTGCCGGGCCATAGTGGTTGCTGTTTCCAAAGTCAAGTTGGCGTCTAACTGCATTTTTTCGGACAGTTTGTGATCTCTGACGCCTACAACAATACGATCTCTAATCATCTCGTCGTGCAGAGTGCCAAACTTACAGTATTTAGCCAAAGCGTGAAGATCGGTCACGAATTGTTCAACAGGTTCGCCGTCTTCTTGTATCCTTGAATGGAATTTTGACCTGTCGTAGATCAAATTTCGTCGAACTATGAAGTGGTCCTCAAACGCTTTGCGCACCACATCATACTGCGTCATTTGCTCCTCGGTTAAACTCAATGAAAGCAAGACGTCTTCCGCTTTATCTCCCATAGATGTAAATAAGGGCATTCACCTGTTCGACGCTTGTTTTTGCTTGCAGCCCACTGACCATGCGAAATCTCTCAAACCTTCGAATCCACCGGGGCCAGTCTTCTGACTTTGAGAAGTCAAACTCTTCCGGTGGTTGACATGTTAGGAATGGAGACGCCATTTCAGTTGGAACGCTGGGGCTCAACCTGGAGGAATCCCCTGTAGCCCCCGGCTGATCGGTAGTACCGTCGTCCAGGATGTTTCAGTGACGTGGTTTCGTTTGAAATAAATCCACTTGCGCTGCCACCATGTTGTGTTCGGCAATCACGGGGGTGGGAACGGACAAATGCGAGGTATCGACCAGCCAGGTTGAGCACACGAGCAAGAACGTTTATTTTCCTCTTCCTTCATCGCGCCAGTCTGCAGCACGTGCGCCGCTGTTATACGCTTATAGCACAGTTTGCAATCTATATATGCGTGACTCGCCTTCTGCTTCCAATTATTTAGATGCCTTTACTAATACCGAGGGTGGTATTACGAACACCTACTCCATTATTGATGAAACATTTATATAAAAATCTATTTTGAGAATATAAATGCTCGCGTTGTCAGTGTTTATTGAGATATAGTTAAAGTAAAAAAAGCTAAAGTATCCTAGAGAAAACTGCACTGTTAAAAGGCGTTCAGTGTAAAGTTTACATGTAGAAATATTTGTTTTTCAACAGCTTATTTATTTATTTATTTATTATATCCTTAAAGGTACCATTCAGAAGCACTACATCAGGGTAGATGAATACATTTCAAATGAACATTATTATGAACACCAATACAAACGGTAGTTGTGACTTAACAGTGATGGACGGGAAAGATGAAACAATGCAAATAACAATAATATCAACAAGACTGGTAAATTATAGATTAACACAAATATTTGATCGGGGAATTTCACCAGAAAAGGTCACCTTTTACTCTAATAATTCATAGTAAGCTTATAATGTCTTCAGTTCGTTGTGTTTGACAGTGATTAGAGGAATTGTCTCGTGTTCGCTTTCACGTTGCATAAAACGTCGATGATATAAATTTTTAGTTAAGGCGTTAGCGCCACAAAAAAAGCTTAATTGGCGAAATATATTAATAATGATAATAATAATAATGCTTATTTTATGTACGCAAAAACAGCCACGCGGAACTTTATATTGGAGCAAACAAGGTAAAAGGAAGAAAGGAAACACACGCACAGCTTCAAATGCACAAATTAACAAGACTACAAAGAATGGGCACACTTCCCACAATATCTAATACACTTTCAACTTTCAACTTCACTTGCCAAGTTCCGGCAGAAAAACTGGAAGATCTGTGAAAATGACAAAGCTCGATGATGCGATTCTATTAAATGAAATTCGCATACGGGACTATGGTGAGAGTTAAGCTATAGATTGAACGAAAAAGACAGTAACATTTTTGGAAACGCGACAAGGAACATGAAAATTGACAGAATTCAGAAGCAGGTTAGCATCAGTCCAGCCATTTACTACCCTGTGCAAAAAACATCTGATCACGCTCGAATCTTCTATTTGACAAAGACCCAATTAAAACAATATTAAGAGGAAATTCGTAATCACCATAAAGGCAACGCTGAAAGTGTCTGAGATATAAAATGCGTATCATTCGTTCTTTGCAGTGGTTCAACGCCTAAAGACTGCACGTGTTTAAGAATTCCAACACACAGAGGCAAATTCAAGCCATGAACGAACTAAAGCACAAGAAGTAATGGGTTGGCGGTTGGCTTCTAGCTTATTTAAAGAAAGATATGAGGGAATAAAAAAGCCACTTCAGGATTATAATAAAACGTGAAAAGTGTGAACGATAAAAAATATTGTAAGTGCAAAAAAAATCCTAAAATATACAAAATTATAAATAACCATGCATATGAAATCACACATACATAACACAAAATAATATTAAAACGAAGACACAGAAAATAAATTGCTAGTTTATAACTTCTATAATTATTGTTTAAATAATAACATTACTATATAATACAATTTAGCATTTAATAAGACCGAAGGAAATCAGTGGCGTTCTATAGATTCAGGCATCACTAACGTGGGGCGTGTAAGCGGCTTTCAGCCCTTTTAAAGAACTATACTGCAGCATTTTTTTAATCTTTTCTTCTGATCTCAAATTAATTGGTGGGTCATTAGCGCAAAAATAAAATACAACAAGAGAAACGGTATTATTTTTCGTCCGCGATGTCGTGAAGACAGCGCCAGAGTTACTAAAAAATAAAAATCGTTCCTGGATTTAACTTTCAAACTTCCAACGCACTAGTCTGTTTCGCGTTGATTAAATAAATATATTGATCATGTAAACATTCAATGATAACCCTTCGAATTAAAACAATAAAAAACTTTTTTTCGTCCTTATTGTGGTTATTAAATTAACTTATACCAGACGAGAGTCAAGCCGTGATTTTCTAGCTTTGACACAACTTCTAAGTTGGCATACTCAATGTTTTTATGAAACAGGCGACGTAAAGGGTAGGCAACGGTTTCGGTACAGTGTATGTTTCCTAGCTTATAAGCCCCCACCCCCTACCCGGTTCCATAAGTTGAAAAAATATTCAAATGCAAAATATTTTAATATTCAGAGGACATAAAACCTGAAAACGGAGGACATAAGTGCTTCCAGACGAGAGTCACGTCTTAGAAAACTTCACCTCTCATTTTTGAATATTATGGATTTGTGCGCCGATGTAGTCAGCTGGTCGTGGGTGATAACAAACAAGGTATAAAGAAGCACATGCACACCTAGAATCAATTGTAGAAGACAACCATGAATCCCAGGTACAAAGCATGCATACAAAACTATCAAATCGTCTTGAATGTGCGCGAACTCAAGATCGAGCGTTAAGAAATGAACTTGTGAAGCATGGAGACGAATCTGGTTGCGTTCACATGTCCTAATGCTGCTCGGCGCAGCGATACTCCCACGTTCTTCTATTGCTTTATGTTCACAGCACTAAACAGGCTCCACGCTGCTGAATAGAAAATATCAGTAATTACGCTGAAATTGTTCGAGCGCTATTGAAAGCCAAAGTGGAGTCATATTGGTTGGAATAATCCAAATTACCATAAACCTGTCATAAGGCGAAGACGCATGCGAGGAACTGATCTCAGCATGAACGGAACAAAACAAAAACAAATCGTATTTGCTCTTCGTGTAAACAAGAAATGGTAATGTTTGTTTTTCTGTCAACATCGTCGGCACAAGCTCAATTACGCGGCAGCACGTTTTCAATATGCTAACAACTTCCGCCGCTCCGATGGCACGTTCGCACGCACCCTGATTTATGCTTGTCACGCAAAGAAGCCGGGCATGCCCGCAAAGAGTTTTTTTTGCTAGACGAAAAACAAAACAAAAGCAAGTTGCCTCAAATATTTTAAATCACACAGTTAGGCGGGGTCGGAACGACTGGCTATAATGCGCTCACTTTTTCTGATTCTTTTTTCACTTAGATTGACATCGGAAAAATAAGAACACATGAAATCTTTACATCTGAAAAAAATTAGAACACCATCTTTGACGTGACGCTGTGTATTTGTCAAGCTTATTATTAGGAAAAAAGTGTCTCCCTGTTTAAGGGATATTTAGCTACTTGATACTAAGTCGCTTTGAAATGCTATCCGTTGAATGTCCGCTCCGTGAGGGACTAATTTTAAGATAATGCTAGATAATTCTTCATTTGGGGTCTGTAGCTTTACTTCACGCGTGGGAACTACACCAAACTGCACGTGTGTAACTCGCTGCCCATAGCAAAGCTAACGAAAAAGGAAATATCCCGTACTGAAGGTTAGACTTTGACGCAGGAGTGAACCGCAAACCACAATCAATGAATATCATGTATGCCCCTCCCGACACAATCCACGTCTTTTTCATTGTGGTTTTAGCGCTACCAGTACTAGGTGTCGACGCTTTTTCGAAAAACCGAGTGTTGGCTGCGTCATAGGACATGGAGAGAACTAGAAGTTTGTGTCGGATGTGGTGCACACGAACTCATTTGATTGTGGTTCATATTGTTGAGGATGAAAAAGATCGGCGAACTTAAAACTGAAAATAAAGGTTTAATTGGCAAACTTATGCCATAAACAACAACCAAAAAGAGTGAGCGTCGAGAAAGCAGCAGCGAGCGCCAGCGGCGGCAGCAGCGAGCAACGATGCGTCGGTGTGACAGCTGGCCTGCGCGAGAGTGAATGTGCCTCGTCTTAGGAAGAGTCTGATTCAGTTGGGAAAGGCCGCGCTGGACTGTTTATCTAATACATACTCTATCTCGAACATTGGAAGTAGAATGTTCGGGAGTGAGCTGCGGCGAAGCTGACCAGGAAAGGGAATTGTGACCTCCTTATCTTTTACACCTGGGATAAGAATAAACGAGAATCTTCTAAATGTACCTAGAAGCGTTCCTTCTCTGTCAGGCACTCGGCATTACTCTCATGGGACAGAATAAACGTTGGTGGAATTATCGTTTGACTAAGCATACACATTGTCATAAATAGGGACCAGTACTCGAAAGTGTCTGAAAAATTTGTCTAAGCCTAACTATTATGTTCCGTTGTGAGATTTGCCCTGCTTGATCTTGTTTTGAGACGGACGATACAAACCAGGGTGTAAGATAGACAGGTGGGAAACGGCCCATAGAAGCCTACCGCAGCGCCATGACCGGATTGTGTACTCGTCTGCTTGCGGGTACCCCCGATTTGCGACAGATGGCGCTGCGGCAAGAGGAAAAAATTGGAATCGGATTTGCGTGGAACTCAATGGGAGAGTGCGCAAGATAAACCGAGAGCACGACAGTCCTCCATTGAAAATCCACGAGAAACCATCTCCGTCAGTTTAGCCGGTCGCCACCGGTCACCCACCCGTAGTGAGAGTTCGCGGTGCTCCACATAGATGGCGCTACAGAAAAAGAGAAACCAAGGGGGACACAATCCGGTCGCTCATTTGGCTCTCGTTTCCCACCTGTCTATCTTACACTCTGAAACAAACGTTGGCTCAAAGAATCCATCATGACACTTAAGAATGAAGATGCTGTGAAAGGCTCGTGCTTCGCATTGAAACCGGAGTTGAGAAGGTTTTTGTAGGTGTATCAGTTCAAGGTTATATTTTTTTACATCCTCCCTGATTTATTAGTAGTGTGAGTTGGGGCAAAAACTGAAAGAGCCTTCTCTTTACCATTTTGGATAGGTTGATTCGACGCCTATTGGCACATTTGCAGAAAAGGGCTGCCTCTCCTTGACCTTTATTGTGGCCCGTCCTTCTCAGTGTACCGGGACTGTTTGAGCAGTGTCTTCTCAAATGCATTTGAAATTTCTGAGCTCTGTTTAAGACTGCGTATTTATGCTGTCCTTTTCTTTTTTACTAAAACTCAGGTTTCTTCGTACTTATGTCTAATTTACACCAGCTGTCTTCCGAGCTCAATTTTTCTTCATTTGTCTCATATTGTCGCGCACCGGGCTGAAAGCTTTTCGTTCGCCTTGTAAGAGACAAATGCCACCGAATAGACGACGTGACGAGTTACTCAAAGACAGTCATGCGTTTTGGGTTGCCTGTTTACAGTACGAAAGTGTTAGTCGCAAAGATGGTTTCGTATTTCAATCGATGTTTTGCAGAGCATTTTTTAAATTCCATAGCTTAAAGGTAAGGCAAGGATTTTTTAAATAAAAATCAATTATGTATTATTACCCGGTTATTCAATGAGTGTTAATAAGTTTGGTGGGCGATGATTGCGTCGTCATGAAATTATATATTTTTTCGCATGGACATAAATAAATGTTTAAAAATTCCCGATTACTTAAATCCCGCAGATTGTAGGCAAACTGTTCGATTGGGATAAATAGAACGAGAACTTTGTAGTCTAAATGACGCCATGCTTGCTGAGGGGATGAGCTTCTTTAGCACCATGGTTTGTGTTTCACAGCGCACGGGGGTCGTATTTTCTCATTTATTTAGGCGCAGTCTTTTACTTGTGTTTCTCAGTACAGTGCATGAAATAATAATTTACAAGCCATGACTTCTCCAGTGAAATAGACGCGTGAATAGGTTTTATGTTTATCTGTTTGGGACATCCCCAAAAAGGTTCACGTGCTGTCTTTTTATTACAAAACTCCATAAAATATGTCCATTCAATCACTATAATATTTCTCAATTTCCTGATCGCTCTCTGAGAATTATAAAAGTAAACTTTATACTAGAAAAACGCAACATCAGCCAATTACTGCATTGCTTCTCTTCACTCTTTCCCGAATCGAATATTGCCGCAGACCGGTTACGGACATATCAGAAGCTCCATCTCTAGCGCCAAATATTTTAGATTTATAAGCACTTGGCCCTTTCTGAAGCGCCTATTTCCAAAGCGTGACTGAAGGCAGGGGCCCGAGATACTGGTGGCGATGTGTGCTGTTTTGCGAATGCGGATCATTGTACTATTCCAGCCTTTTTGCGTCCGATTAAAAGGTTTCGAAGTTTAGTACCTGCTGCGCTCAGGTCAAGACTGTCCACAGCAGTATGATTGCCGGAAATGATAAAAAACAAAAGAGACGTATAAATTGCGCGACAAATTTAGTCACAGAGGCTGCCTGTTTCCGTTGAGCTTAAAATCGATTGACATCTTTCACAAGCCTGAATGATGCGTCTCCTCAATTTTTGCTCGTGTGTTGATACTGTTGGTAACATCTCTTTAAAGTCATCCGCGAGGAAAGATGGAGAGTAATCCAGTGCTTTTAACTCAAAATTCGGTGTGTTGCGTGACCTAACCTAACACTTTCGAATGTTTGTTTTTTTACTACTTGTTTAATTTGACCGTTAATGGTACTAATGCGCACGCGAACGTTTGCTCCCAATCTTCATTATCTGGTGTTTTCCAACGCATGGTCCCACTATACGGAAAACCAAGCTTTTTTACGTAGACAATAAAAATAAACGAGTTGGTGTAACAAGCATTCTTCCTGCAATACCGCTATGAATAAGGCTGGATTGTCTCAGACAAGTTTTAAACATTAATTCAAAAATAAATATGTGCTTTTATGCTGTTTTTTGGCCTTGTGCATCAAGGCCTCGGACTAAGTCCAAAACCTTCAAGACAGTTTTAATTGAAAGAGGGTTTTGAGACTGTTGTTTGGATATTACACTAAGATGATCTCATTCGCTTCGTGATTGGTTAACTTAAAGGCGTAAAACTAGAACAAAATGCCAACGTTATGATAGGAAAGATTTAGACCAATATTGCCCCTACCGTTTTCTTTTCAAGTCATGGTTCCTAAACCGCTTACAGTAAGACGAATGAACGTTAAACTCAAGCACATCGCACACCACGAAGCGTTCAAAATAAAATGAAATTCAATTTATTGTTGTTTCTTTATTTGGCTTTCAGACGTGTAGCTTTTATGCTTATTTATTTTATCTTTGCTCTGAAGCGAATAGACTACAGTTGCAAAACGCAAACCAACGTTCACCATTCTTTGCTGGTCACGCTCGGAATCCTAAAACAAAGAAAATATATGTTCTTCGTATTGGAGCAGTGTTTTCCCCTTGTTCCTGCCTATTTGTTTAATCACGCAGGCGAAGGAAAACTAGTTACGTAATTTGAATTCAGATTTATCTCGATTGGGAAACATCACCCAGAAGACGCGTCTTAGTTCTTGCTGCGATCGTGTCTCTTCTGAATCGGCCACTAGCATATTGGATTTCGATTTCCTAGCTCGTCCGTCTTGCAGAAATCTTGTGCAATCTGTAGTACGAATTCTTTTTTTTTACTTTCAGTTAGTCTAAAAAGCGTTTGGTGCACTGCGAAAGATAATCTGAATTTTTATAATGTATTGGTAACAAATCTTCCTGTAATTGGTTGGAAAAATGCTAGAGCATACCGACTCCTTAATGGGCACACTATCTCCTGTATGACTTCAAAAAATACACAGTTATTGTCTCATTTTACGTCTATGACTATATCATACCGCATAAAAGGCTACTTAAGAATAATGTTTATCACACTAAGATCAATGATTAATAATATTTGCTTTTGATTACCCAGGCAGCACATTTCTTTAGGAATAAATTTGCTTTTAGAGCGCAGCTCTTAGGCGCCCGTTTCCAGCTTGAGTGGCGTCGCCGTCGGTGTGGCCGTCGGCGTCGGCGTCGCCGTCGCCGTCGGTGTAATTGCAAGGTCACGTGGCCCCCAGGTCACGTGACATTCCAGGTCACGTGACCCCAGATCACGTGACCCCCGAGGTCAAGTGACTCCCCCGAGGTCACGTGACCCTCCAGGCCAGTGACCCCCCCCCCCAAGGTCACGTGACCCCCCAGGTCTTGTAACCCCCCAAAGGACATTGAAGAATGAGGGAGGAGGAGGAGGAGGGGTATACCCTCCGCTGAGTACCCTTCCCTCCTCCTCAAGAGCTGCGCTCCAATTCGGCGTTACAGGAAGCTGTAAACGGCTTTCACTTTTTTGTCAGAACATTTAGTAACTATGAAACCCAGAAAACGCCAAGGCACTGCCAAACTTACACTTTCATCGGCCAGAATTTGCGTGCCTTAGCTCTAACTCGCCCAACCAGTGCCAAAGTTAGGCTTCACTGCCGGTATTTTGATTTTCAACTGGAATCTTAGGCTCTAAACCACAAAACAAGCGCGAGATTTAGATTTCCCTCATTTCTTTTTTTTTTTTTCGTTTGAGGTGTGGATTTTTTGCCTGAAGCCTGAAAGTTTTGCAATTTTGTGGCGAGCCACGAAAGAACAATAAAAAACGCCAACAAATCTTATCTGATTTTGGACCAAAATAGTATTAAAACAATTTGGGCAGCTAGAATTGGTAAGCTTGTGTCAAGTTAGGCACCTCTCTGGGGTTGGCGTGCTCACAATATTTTGTTGCGGGTTTTAAACTTTTTTTTCTATTCGCTTTATTACACCCAATACACCCGCCTGAGTTTATGCCTTAGTACATCATGGATCACCCGCAAAATAAATGTAACCGTGTTTAAAAGAGGAAGTAATAGACGAGGCAAAAAGTAATTTCACTTTAATCATAAGCATACATTCGATTCTGTGGAATTCACGAGGACGTAAGAATGGAAATAGTGGAGTTCACTCCCTTCTTGAAGTAGGGAAGCCGTTCTTTGGAAGGAGTATTAGTTTGCGGCTTTGTTGTCTGCCCATCTACTTCAGTATGTGCAGTAATTTGATATCTGATTACTCTAGGAGAAGACGGTCACACATATATTTCCGAAAGTGTAGCGCCATTGAGCCTGCGCATCCTCGGTTCGCATGCACAACAGATGTTTAAAGCTTGTTGTGGCCGAGGTCGAGCTCATGTTTGAGTAACGGAATGAAAACCCGTGCTTCAGTTTCACTAAATTTCTTTCCAATAAATGTTCAGATCACTAGAATTCGCAAACTCAGTGTTTAACTGTGTAAACAAGTTGCCCCCCCCTCCCCCCCCCTTCTGACGTTTTACGAGGCTTTCAGAAACTTGCGGCGAAATTCATTGTGAGTCCTTGATGATAAAAATCTAGAATTCGTTCTCGATCACTTTTTGTCATATTGTCACGAGATTGACTTCTTCTGTATTATCTAGATGAAACTGAACTAATATCTTGTTTTAGAAGACCACGGAGGCTATTCGTTGCACCTCAGGGCTCTCAAATTTATTTGTCCGCATACTAACTAGCGTGTTGCAAATAGCTTCGAAAGCTAAGGACTTAGTTAACTATCATTTATCGACTTTTTATATCAGTAGTATTCTTCACCCAGTCTAGGAACTCAATATACTCGTCCCAAAACTAATATTAAAGTATTTAAAGACAAAAGTAATAAGATTACAACATAAATTATATCACTGAAACCAGTAGACCTTTTTCAACGTCTTCAACGCATGTCTTCTGATTCCGCTAAGCAATATCAGCATTTACAATCGTATACGTTAACTACGCGTATTCAAAGTTAACTCCCGCACTACGGAAAGACCAGTGCTAAAGAGTGCTAAAGTACAAGTTTTGTGTGCGAACGAAACAGGTATCGTGCGAATTCTGTATATCCGGAGCTAAATGCATATTTCAGTTTAGACGACGGCACAGCTATCGTCTTCAAATTAAATTATGCTGCCTCCGACAACGCGCCCTTTCGAGAAGGAAGTTGTTTTGAAACTCGGGCGAAATGTTTTGAGAAAGAGTTCCCTCGTCTGCATGTCTGCCCATTGTTCAGATATGTTTTGTTATTCAAACCCCCGCCCGCGGGTGCCGCTGTTCATTGGATCCAGGCAGGCACAAAACCGTCATCAGCTTCAACTCAGTCAAAATAAACAGTATTTTATATAAAAACGTTGTCTAGATTGCCTGCCTCAAGTTTGAATACGGAGCGTGCTGTCCCACATGGCAGCTTCTGCGGCGTATTAGCTCAACCCTTGAGCTCAATACTTATTTTGAGATGTTTAGAGACATGATAAAAACAAAAAGGCGGAAAGACAAGGACGAAGGAGAAGGAACAACAGGACACAGCGCTGACTTTCAACTGAAGATTTATTCGTGTAGGCATCTGTTATTAATAGCAAACATTCCACCCGAAAAAATCAAGGAAAAAACACAAAAGATATATTCCATGTCACGTTTTCAATATAACGCTGTCACTGCTTAGCCCTCATCGTTCTAAAAACTGCCGCTCCTTATCCGAAAGTGCGAGTGACGGGGCACTAACACAGTCAGGACCCAGTCGCGCAATATCACGTGCTTCTATTATTTCCCGCGTCACTCTGTCCTTATTTTTAAAAACGACTTGGCATCTCTCGAAGGCAGGAATGCACCCGCAATCTCTGCAGTGCACGCCTAAGTGCCCTGACACGACTTTAAAAACGTTGTATCGATGTTCTCTGAGTCGATCGTTTAAACATCTTCCCGTTTGTCCGATATATCGACGGCCGCAAGATAAAGAAATCGAATAGACCACTCCCTGCACACCTGAAATGAACTGATTTTGGTGTTTCGTAGTGCACACGATCTTGTTGTCGACATCTGAATTTACTTTTCTGCAAAGCCCTGCCAACTTATTAGGTGCCGAAAACACAACCTCAACGCCTACTCTACTTCCCACTTTCTTCAGGTTATGTGAGATACCATGAAGATACGGTACAACGGTGACGTTTTTGTTCAAGTGGGAAGTAGAGTAGGAGTTGAGGTTGTGTTTTCGGCACCTAATAAGTTGGCAGGGCTTTGCAGAAAAGTAAATTCAGATGTCGACAACAAGATCGTGTGCACTACGAAACACCAAAATCAGTTCGTTTCCTGTGTGCAAGGAGTGGTCTATTCGATTCCTTTATCTTGCGGCCTTCGATATATCGGACAAACGGGAAGATGTTTAACCGATCGACTCAGAGAACATCGATACAACGTTTTTAAAGTCGTGTCAGGGCACTTAGGCGTGCACTGCAGAGATTGCGGGTGCATTCCTGCCTTCGAGAGATGCCAAGTCGTTTTTAAAAATAAGGACAGAGTGACGCGGGAAATAATAGAAGCACGTGATATTGCGCGACTGGGTCCTGACTGTGTTAGTGCCCCGTCACTCGTACTTTCGGATAAGGAGCGGCAGTTCTTAGAACGATGAGGGCAAAGCAGTGACAGTGTTATATTGAAAACGTGACATGGTATATATCTTTTGTGTTTTTCCTTGATTTTTTCGGGTGGAATGTTTGCTATTAATAACAGATGCCTACACGAATAAATCTTCAGTTGAAAGTCAGCGCTGTGTCCTGTTGTTCCTTCTACTTCGTCCTTGTCTTTGCGCTGTTTTGTTTTTATCATGTCTACTTACCAACTAGCCCAAACTTCTACGTTAATCAACTATGTTTAGAGAGTTTTTCTTTAATGTTTTGTTTTTGTCTCTGCTGATGCTTTTTTTTTAGTTCATGTAAATCAAGAGCGACTTCTATTAAGGTAATGCAAGAAGGTGCTTCTCTAGACAAATTTGTTCTTAATTCGAATCAATTAATTCGTTATTCCAGGTTTTAAAGGTACCTTACCGAGGCCGTATCACCAATCACTACCTAGAATTAGATTGAAGAGCTATCTTTTGTAATTAGTTTTGTTTCGCTTTTTTCTGAATTCTAAATCGTGGCAGTAAGAATTGTACTGTACAGTGCTCCGTTTAACGATCTATAGTGCTTACGGAAAAATCATGAAGGCTTTGAAGATAATTCAAAGGCGGTCCCGTGTAATTGTCCTTGTAGAACTCTGTTCCAGCGTTGTCTCATATGTCGCAATTAAGAAGGTTAGATGTACTTAAAGTAATCGCCAGTGTATTTTCCCGCCAGTTGGTAACATGGCAGGCATTCGAAAACCCCTGGTTTTTGTAAAGTCGCATGTTGTATTTTTTAAAACGGGTCTGGATATCTAGCTCTTTAGACGGAACAAACAACACACGACACACTTTTTCTTTGAATCTGTCTATAAACTTAACATCTTGCGCAGCTGCTATACTCAGACAAACATTTTGTTCTGAGATGCAAGTCAAAACAAATAAATAGGTCACACTCTGCGTCATCTACTGACTAATCCGAGGTGTAGTATCGAGTAATGCAAAATGCCTATTCGCCGAGGACGTTTATGCAGCGTTGCTAAGCATAGTTTGGCTAGAGACACTTTATTTTTGGCGAGCAAATTCAAGAAACAATTGCTGGTTTTATAACTACCAACAAAACCATCTTGGTCAAAGGGAATCAATCACAGCCAAATGTAACCACCTCGTTGATTCGCTATTTTATATGATTAAAAATTGCAACTGACTCTTTTCTTCAAGAACAAATATTTGTACATATTCACCGACCATCATATCGATGCCATAGCTACAAATAAAGGTTAATGTTGTTCAGGAGTGACTCCCCAAAATAATGTTGAAAGACGTGAAAATCTAAAGTCCTCGCTCAGATAAAACTATTCTTTTTGTCGAACCGGTACTTACTCAAAACCGCACAAAGAACTTATATTTACGGTTCGGAAAATGCGCGATTTAAAATGGCTTTCGACAACAGTTTATTGTGATAACAAGAAAGCGCATTCTAAGTAGTAATCTTGTATCATTAGTGTTATGGATGATTATATTTCTTTTTTACTATATAAAATCGTGAACTAGGCGTCATTTATCGCTGTCGAAGCATTTGTAATCGCAAGCATTTTTTAGTAAAGCAAGCGATGACGAAAACCAATAAGTATGCTAGAAGTAAATTCGATGATCCGGTGGCTATGTTTTTGTGGAAAAATAAAAATATATGAATCCTGAGATGTATTGAATATATTTCTATGCTGAAACTGGAAGAGTACAATGTTTTGTGTGGTATACATATAATCGGCTGCTTACATACCAGAGAACATTCACTGGATTGCAAGCTAGCCGTCCTAACTAAGGAGAAGAGTATATTTTACAAGATAGCTTTATTTGGACTGATTCCCGTTGTATAAAAAAACGTGCAGCAAAGACGCGAAAGTAGCCTAGAAATAACCTTAATAAGACCCAATAAAACAAATATATGTCCATTTCAAGCACTCACTCTTTCAAATTGAGTATATTTGAAGCGTATATTGAGGTTACTATGTTTCAATTCTATGCATGTACTTACATAATTATCAAGCTAACTGTATGGAGAATAAATAAAATTAGATGTTGCTTTCACAATTTTAGTACTCGTTAATCTTCTATGCGAAAAGCACCATCATCGTTTAGATCCTAACCTCCCAGATGCACCAAAGGGGTAAAGTATGTGTTATAACCTACTTCACTCATTATTTTCGTCGACAAGAGGTTGATCTTAATTGACAAGCAGACTTTTACACTAGCCACATTCTTCAGTTTAA
The DNA here is from genome assembly GCA_037355805.1 of Ixodes ricinus. Classification (NCBI taxonomy): domain Eukaryota; kingdom Metazoa; phylum Arthropoda; class Arachnida; order Ixodida; family Ixodidae; genus Ixodes; species Ixodes ricinus. The sequence goes on along the minus strand of JAZHYW010008791.1, from coordinate 35,789 downwards.
TCTTCCCTGAGCTCAAACTTTCATGCGAGCAAGATCTGAGCCACTTAAGGAAAAAAAGGGTGCTGACAAAGGGCTCTTCAGAATTTGTCAGCATGTCCTCTCTTGCACCGGACGCTTCTTTTCTCAAAAACACAGGCCGGATTTGCTCGAAATCCCCAATCTATCAAACCCATTTCGAAGTTACAATAACTTGTGGCGTGTGATATTGCTGAGCCTGCGGCGGATAATCAATGCACTTGTACGCGGGACTCGTAAACAAAATTGCCATTGTTTCTATCGTGTAAAACAAACTACACTCGTCGCACAAATTTTTGAAGGCAAGCGAGGTTATTATTATAAGTCAAAAAGGCGTTATTAAGGGCATGAGTTGAACACTGATTGAGAAGTGATAACAATATAAATGTGCACAAGAAAGAACACAATTACTTGTTAAATAATATAGTTTCTAAAGCTAGAAATACGTGGATAGATTTTATTTTCCAATGTTAACCAATGAGATTGCAGGAGTTCTTACGGCATTGTTTTATGTAAAGCCTTTAATAACGCCCAGATTACAGAGATTTTGTAAAGTTTATTTACTGACAAGTCACTTTGCAGCACGTACGTAGACTTTCTCTGCTTCATTTTATAATTTCGTGATTCTTTCTTAGTTTACGTGTTTCGCAATCCCAGAGAATGGCCACGTCCTTTGCGTTTTCGTAAGTGTGTACTTAAAGCTGCCAATGCCTCTGAATGTGTTCGCTAATTGGCTTAAAAATTGTTGTTGACTGATAAATATAACTCATGTTTAGGTATCTACAGTTTGTAATTATAATTTTACTTTGCCTGAGCCAAAGAGCATTTACTTGCGACTTATTTGACGGAATGGCTCCGCTCCAGGATTTTATGGCCTTTCAAAGATCCACAAACCTAACGTGCCTCTACGACCTATTGTGTACTTTGCAACCTCACCGCTTCGGGCGCTATCCAATTATCTTCAACGGACTTTGGCTCCCCTCGTCGAAAACACGTCGAACCATGTAGAAAATGCTGGCCACTTCATGGAACGCGCCCCGCAAATACATCTTAGCGACGATAACATCATGGTGTCTTTCGACGTGGTGTCCCTCTTCACAAGTGTCCCAGTTCCCCTTGCAGTTGCTGCAGCCCGCGAAGCCCTCGAAAAAGACAGCTCCTTGACCACAAGAACCAACCTCACTGTGGAGGAACTGTGCCGTCTGCTCGAGTTTTGTCTCGGCAGCACATACTTCACCTTCAGGGTGGAGCTTTTTAAACAGGTAAGTGGCACTGCAATGGGTGCAGCCATCTCGGTCACAACGGCGAGCCTCACGATGGAAACAATCGAGCATAAAGCGCTGAGGTCTCTCCCCAACAGCCCCCAAAGTATTCATGCGCTTTGTGGATGATTTGTTTTTGCATTCTCAAGAAACTAGACTTGACGACTTCTTTGGCACACCTCAACGGTATCGAGTCGGCCATTCAATTTACCGTGGAATGTGAGACGAATCGCACCTTGCCGTTCCTTGATGTGCTGGTGAACCGACGAGGACAAGATCTCACGTTTTTGCTGTACCGAAAAGCAACACACACCAAACGCTACCTCGATTTTGACTCCAACCATCCAACGAGTCATAAGGCCTCAGTGGTTTCGACCCTCCTGCGTAGTTCAACGACTATCTGCTCGTCGGAAACCGATGAAAAGATGGAGAAGAAGACCATAATTGAACACCTAAAGAAAAGAGGCTACTCTAGTAGCTTTATTGAGCGCATCGCCCGACACCAAGGTCTCGTCAGACAAAACCAGATGCAAGTAGAAGAAAGACAACTCCACCGAGTCGCGCGCATCAGCGTTCCCTACGTAAAGGAAACTAGCGAAGCGCTCGCACGGGAACTGGAAAAAAGAAGGTATTCTGGTGTCCCACAAGCCCACGTCCACACTCGGAAGGTTAATGCCAAGACCGAAAGATAGTCTACCAAAAGAAAGAGCACAGGGTGTGGCTTACACCATTCCTTGCGCAGAGTGCCTCGCAACGTACGTCGGCGAGACGAAGAAGTTTTCCGAACGTATCCGCCAACACAAGAACGACGTGCGGAAGTTTGACAGTGAGCGCAGCGCCATCGCCGAACATTGCGATACCCTAGACCATCGAATTGACTTCGCGAACGCGCACGTGGTGGACACAGAGCCCAATTTTCGAAGAAAACTTTTCTTGGAATCGTGGCAAATTCAGCTCACGCCAGGAAACCTAAACAGGTCGCTGGGCGCTCTGCCCTCTGTGCACGCGCACGGCCTCCGTGACCTGACGGAAAAGTCGAAGAGACAACCATCTCCATAACTAAAAGGTCATTTTACAAATGTTTAATTTCCTCTAATTTCCTTTTTAAATTTATTTTCATTTTCTCTTTCTTTTCTTTTTTGAAGACGAAGAGGTTAGGAGCTGCTGCTGTGTCCACCTGCCTTCAGTCACCCTTGAAGAAGAAACCAAGTTGGTTTTGAAACGTCGGGTTGCATTTAAAATTTTGGTTTGAGATACATTGTCGGACTTTAACAATGTTATGTGTATCATCTTATATCCCTGTCCCTCCTCAACCTCCACCATAAGACATGACTGAAAGTGATCACATTCACATTGTCATAAATAATGTTGTTCGGAGCGCGGGAGTTTGTTCACAGAATGACATAAATATCGATCAAGAATTTAGAAACAATGACGGTAGTGTAGCATTATTTATGGTCCAAGAAAAAGTTAAATACGAAACTGTGAAGAACGGAGTACGATATTCAAAATCAAACAAAATAGTTCATGCTTTGAAAAGCATGTTGGAACGCAAAACACATGCTGATGTTTTGAGTGACTTGCGCAGACGTCCCCGTCCCTTTCATCGGCAAGAATATTGCTAAACGGGCTGTTCTGGCTAGTCTGAAAGATGGAATATTAATACATCTATGAAAAAGATGAACGCATTTTGATCTCCATAACCGTTTGTTTTTCATTAAGCGGCTTCCTCAAAATACTACGCGGAAAATTCTTGAATTTCAGTAAGCCGAGCAATGGCACTTTCAAAGGAAGCTCCAAATTACATCTATAACTATTTTCAGTTACAATAACACCAAACTAAATTAAATATATGTCTGGTTTTTGAAACAATCTCATGCAACTTCTTGTTTTGTCAACTGACACTCAACAATTTCAAAATTCCACTACTTTATGTTTAGGTACTTTTTCCTTCGCTTTCTTTTTCATGACTTGAGTGTTTGATGAGTACAAATATGCTGAATTTCTCGCTGTCAGTAAACAAACTCCAAAGTATGACCTGGCAGTTTTTTATTTTATTTGTATGTTTTGGAGCCTTACGCTTACTTTCAAATTCTTTTTTTAGCCTTCGTCATGTTGTAGGTTTTTTTTATTATCTCAAAGTATTTCAACTTCGTACGTTGCTATTTTATTTATACGTATCTGCTTGAGGATTCCTGGAATTTCGGATTTTAGCTTCTTGCAGCTATCTTTCCACTCCGCTTTTCTCGCAGGACCGTCAGAAAAAAAAGTATGCGTTTTCGCACATGAGATTCTTAAATTCTTTCGTTGTTCGTAAGAATTTTAAGAGAAAAGCTATAGAACGGAAGTGAGAAGTTTCAGCGCCAAATCTTCTTTTACTTTACACCATTTTTGCAAACATAGGGAGTCTTTCCAAATACGTCCTGGATCAGCGAGATACGAACCCGCTCATGCCTCTTTTGCATGGCGAAGGGGATATCGTATGCATGTTGGAGAGGAAGAAAGAAAGAATAGTGCGCACAAAGCCCTTCTTTCAACATCGATTGAAACTGATAAAGTGCCTGCCTCTCTATAACGTTGAGAACGCGCTAGCGGTTAAAGACAGGGACGAGAGTCGGAACGAGACAACACAATGCGCTAACTTCAACTGCTTAACTGTCAGAAAAGCAAGGCTATTAATACTCTGCATCATTGCACCGTTCAACCAATCCAATGCCACGTCAATGCTCGCAAGAACCGTGTTTTTTGTCATTCAAATCGAGCGACGCCAGGCTCACATATCGATTCCCGTAGTTTTCTATCAGATATGCATCTATGATTTCCCTTACCGTCTTATCTCTATGTTTTCTTATAACAGTTCAAAAATTAAATTGAGGCTTGCGCCTACAGTCACAGCAGTGCATTCACATGGAAGTGCAAACCTCAATTTAATTTTTGCGTTGTTATTAGAAAACATAGAGATAAGATGGTAAGGGAAATCATAGAGGCAGACCTGATTAAAAAATGTAGGAATTGCTGTGTCAGCGTGGCGTCGATCGATTAGTGCGACAAGGAGACACCTCGTGAGCATTGGCATGGCATGGTGTTGGTTGAACGGCGCAATGGTGCAGAGTATTTAAGTTCTTGCTTTTCTGACGACTAAACAGTTGAAGTTAGCGCACTGTATTGTCTCGTTCCTACTCTCGTCCCTGTCTCGAAGCGCTATCATGTTCTCAAAGTTTCAATACCAACTCGCCCAAAAATCCGCTTGTCAATAACGTACTAATTGGTACTGTGATGTTGCTTGCACATTCGGTGAAAATGATACATATTGAAGCTGTAAACAAACTTTGGATCTTCCCTAAAAATAGTGTCCAAGCACAATCAGACGTCTCAAATTGACCCCATATTGATCATATCCGTCCCTATGTTTATTCTTCCAGCTATGATTAACTTCACCAACGTGCTCACGTCGAACTAAGTATTACTCTAGTACGCTATTAAAAAAATACTAGTACATTTTGCACTAATTGTCTCAGTTATGACTTATTGCTACATGTTGACATAATAAATAGTTTATTCATGTACATATATAACTGCAAACAAAAACAAAAACTCAATGTAGTTACTATTCCACACGAGCTATATTTGTGGCGATGTTGTTCCAAAATAAATGTACCCTCTGATATTGCTACAGAGATGGCACCGATATTCAACAGAACGTTACGCATGCCTAACATGTTCGCATAACTGTTTTAATTAAAACTGTTAAATTATAAAAGTTCAGATTTTGCTGCACTACTCCTTCCACTTCAGTATTTTCTTGAGTATGTAAGCTCTAAATGTTTTGTGCACAGTTGGCGCACCCAGCGATATTTTGAAATATAACAACACACGCATTGCAGTGGATTTACCTAATGATTTTATATTTTTGTATATTATACTGCAATAGCTTTAGTGGTGTAACTTTTTTTTGTGTTAGCATATGTGCTCTGGTACATGCGTTGAGCTTGGCGGGTTTGGAGCACATCAATTCAAAGTTTACAACGTCGCCAATGAATGGCGCCACACATGCATTGAACTGCTTTTACAAGGTTATTTTATATTGTGGAATATTCTACTGCAATGGCATTAAAGTTGTAGCGTTTATGTTTGCGTTAGCATTCCTTCCCTGGTACATGCGCTGACCTTGTATGGGTTTGGAGCACATCTATTCAAAGTTCGCATCGTCACCACCGGATGACGCCACAGTCTCTCTGGCTTGGGAAACTGGGTAGGAAACACATCCTGCAAGCGCTGACAAACAGCGGCGGGGTGGGTATTCAATGAGGCTTTGCGATAGGACGCATAACAACGGAGGCTGCACTGCACCTAGCAACGTAAAGTCGCCGGCGACGTCCCTCTTCTCTAATTTCAGAGCCGCGCAGTGGGGACGGTGAATGTATCACTGGGGCGCGTGCCAGCCCACCCTGGTACCCCGTTCACAACGCATCGCTGCGACAGTCTGCGGATGGCTCATTAGGAAATATTGAACCACCAATAGCCACTCGTAAATGGTTCCTTGCGGGGTGTAGCCGGCGGCCCCAGTATACCCTAATCCGGCTGTCCCCCGTTGAACCTCGGTTGCCAGGTGCTACGTCACGCGGCAGACGTTCGGGTGTTCGTTTTTGGGCGCCCTTGGAAGCTCCTGCCGACAGCTTTAGAGAATTGTGCGCAAACGGGCTGCGGTTCCGTTTTTCGGGGTCCCACGCCGGTTCTTGATGCGCAGTCGTATTATTAGTTAGCCGGGATGTTAACGCGCGGTGTCGTCGCCCCCGTATGCACAACATGTATGCACAACAACAAAATAGCTTTGTCGTTTTCCGCGTACCGCGCGCACGTCCTTCATGCAAATGCTAGTGACCTGATCTGCTCGCACCAGGAGGAAGAAGGGTTTCGGGAACTTTCATACCTGCGGAAAAGTGCCGAGAGGCGGCATTCGTCATGCTTTCTTTTATTTAACCGCTGCGTGAAAGTCTAACGAATTTCAAGGAAAACCAAAGTAACGGCAGCAGCGATTTGGTTTCTCATATTCATCGGGCGTTTCAGTTAGTAAATATCTGATGATATATTTTTTTAATTTTTGTTCTAGACAGCGTTTTGCTTTCTCAATATTTTACACTACAGTGCGAGATATCCTCAAGTACAGTCTTACTTTGGTGTCAATAAGAACTAGATACAGAACAGTCACGGGAGCTATATTATGTTTCACATTAAATCCGATCACTGCAAACGCCATAATACGAGGTAGCCAATCAAGCCACTCTCAAATTCCATCGTTACGGCGCACGGCTTTGTGACTTCATTATCAACAGCTAAACCCTTCGCGCAAAAAAAACAAAAAACGTAGTACAACGTTGCGTTTTTGGTGCATGATTCATTCCGACGGTGATAACAAACCGACAAAGACGAGCACCGTGGCAACGTCCTTGTAGATCGTATCGCCCACAACGAGGAAGACGCAGTGCATCCTTTCTTGATACTTAGCAGGGGCATTAGTCGCAATCAATTTCCAACCAGCTTCCGCAGATGTACGTACGTAAATAATTTGGGCGTGCTGTCGTACGCTTCATCTGGTGGCCCTGACGTGAACTGCTAGGCAACAAGCACTCGGCGTCTCCATGTCTCTGGCAACACCAAAGCGCCCGCTCCGGTAGCTTGACTTCCGAACCTGACGCGTGAACGGGGGAACTCGAGTCGGCGCACCGGAACCATGCTGCAGTTGAACACAGTACGTGAACTTTCCATCGTGTCCCCTAATTACCGATGCCTCGGCCTTCAAGGAGGGGGAGTGTAGTGGCTACACAAAACATAGAAGGAAAACGACGGAGTGCGGACTGCCTCCAGTGTGATAGCAGGCGCTAGGTTGAATGTAATGGAGGTCAATAAGATGTACAGTGATACACTTCACACTTTTGTTGCTGGTCAGTTGTCTGCATCGAATCGTGGCGCCAGCTGCTGTCGTACCTAAAGTTAGGAAGAGTATAAGCTCGAGAATAGGACGCATGCTTAGCAAATATATCTCGTCCTGCTTCGCAAATAGGTGATATAGCTGGTTCTGCCTCCTGGCTGCGAGCCCCGGATTTTGAGGGTCGAGATTCGCCGTGACATTTCAGAGATAGCGGTGTGAAGGAGAATTAGGCAAAACGTACCACGCTTTTATGTGTCAGCTTCGCGTAGTGCAGTGCGTCGCGTTCTTTGTGTGAACGTTTAGATGCTTCGAAATATATTTAAACTTCATCTGAGTTCGTCCATCGCAATTTTGTTTTCAGACAGGAGAGTATTAAGAATTGTTACATGGTAAGTGATGTTTCCCTTACCTTTTGTGAGAACCGCACATTCGGTTTGGCGATTTCATTCAGGCGAAATACATATACAGTATATAGCATCTGCATGTGCCGACTTTTGGAAAAATTTAAATTCTAATGTTGAGCTTATATCGCTGCTGTCTCAAAAAAAAATTATTTCGCAATTTATAAAATTATTTAACAGCACTATGTGTTTATTTGGTGTTTCAGTTATCATTTGAAACCTCCATGTTTTTTTTTACATTTTCACTGAAGACTAGAAGCATCTTTATGCATTTTCTGAGAGAATTTGAGATTCCGCGATTTCTTACTCTAAACTCGCATGTCAATAAACCTTGAAGCTGATAACCTGATGAATTGTGAGTGGCTTTAATTTTTACTGAAATGTAGGGATGAAATAAAAACGAAAACAATTGTAGTGGCACAGCAGCTCACTAAAGTCATACGAATATTCAAGTATTTTAATATTGGAATGAAACTATTCATATTTTAGGTTTGTTTTTATTCAAATAGCTTTCGCCGTTTAAGAAGCATTAAATTCTGACACAAGACAAATTTCTAAAACTGCGTGCGTAAAGTACCTAACATGAAACAATTTCGATTGTGATGACACATTATCTGCAGCGTCGACTTTTAGATGTATGTTGTAGGAGTGGCAAGGCACATGGAGTATGATTGAAGCAGGACACCAGTGGTAATCCACAGTTCCAGAGTCGTGTGAAAAATAGCAATACGACCCCAGTTCATGTTTTTCAGAATATACGCTAGGAGGTACCTGTTATCAATAGCTTCCGTATGTTGTACCCAAAACTCATTTTCAAATCTTCAAAAGTATGCAAGTAACCCGTGATCTAATCAAAATGTTAATACATCGTTGTGCTATTATAAGTTTCATTCCTGAGGCGCTGCGCCGTTGCAAAACACTCTAAAACGCGTTCTTTTATTTTTTGTTGGGGGGGGGGGGGCGTTTTTTTGTAGCTTTTATAACTCAATAGAAAACAAATCAATGTTTGCGTTTTCATGCTTATTAATTTGACATAAGGTCTGCATCACAATATATGCGAAATATACGACCTGTATAGTTTATAGAAGACTGAATTACCCCACACCTCCCACTTTATTGTCTTGTGTTAGAAGTTGAAATAAGAGCGCGAAGAATAAATAACCAAAATATCTGCTTTGCGCCTGCCATAATCAAAGATACTAAGCAATATATAAAAAATTAAACAAAAAGTTGACATTTTATTTAAGTACATTATTCCACTTTTTTTTAATTTATCCACGAGTTTTTGACAATACCTTTTTATTACTTCAAAATAAAATACTATCCATGGTTTACTCAGAAGCATATACCGTCAAAGTTCAGAAACGAAAATAAAAACTCTTGCAAATACGTGCTCGACGTACACAAATCCCTGTCTGTTTTGAACATATACTGTAAACGACTTAATTTTCGCGGGCTCAAATTTTCGCGAATCGGCCCAAAGCTGAAAATTTGAAATTATTCGCGGGTTCTAGTTTTCGCGAATCGAGTGTAGCTTCCGTAGCGTTCACATATTGTCCGAATTGTTCGCGGGACGAATTATTCGCGAATTGTAGGCGATTTGCGAAATTCGCGAAAATTAGGTCCTCGCGAAAATTTAGTCGTTTACACTATTAGTAACTTGCAGTCCGATAAAATTACCGATTGATTAATCGAAAATTTATTATTTTTTCTGGCGTCTGCACGTAACGCGGACTTTTTATGACATATGTTTGGGTATTCAACAGAACGCTAGTTCATATAAGCTGGTGGAAACAAATGCAAATTACTTAAAGATACAAACGTTTTTCATCATACCCCAATATCAATCTGAATAGCGCCTAGAGCGAAATGTGTGTAGAACGATCATTTCCCTTAAATAACAGGTAGCACGTCGGGGAAACATCTAGCTATTCACGAGCATGGCAATCCTACGTACCAAACGTGGGCTTAACAGGGTTATGTTTCAAGGCGGTAGCTATGGTGCCAACTTATTTTTTTCGATTTTTTACGGCTTTTCTATGGCTCATTATAGTATTGCCAAAGTCGGAGGCTTGGGCCAAATATTCCACGTATAAACCGAACAACGAAACCTGAAGCGTTTTAAGGCCCTAAATTCCAAGACGAAACAACAACGAATTTTACTCATGTAACTGTACTACCTGGAATAGTTTGCATCTCATCAATTTAATACTGTTATTTAAACGTAGTAAAACACATCAAAGACACCGCGTAATAATAGCCAGCTTAATTGATTTCACTGCGCCTTGTGCAACCGCAGTATGGAGAGCAAACGGTCTCATTATTTTTATTGGCATACTATTTAGAAGAATTGCAATGAGCGATTATAATTTGAATACAGTCCTCCATATCACACCTACCGTCTGAGGCGGTGAGGGTAGTTGTCCGTTTGTTTATTAAGGCGATAGCCTTATATTTCACATTATGCGAAAAGGCGTCGGCGTTGTCCCCGAAAGATGGCCATAAAAATACGTCATCAAGCACGCGCCGCTCAAGGTCAAATCGAACGCGCTTTAGAAATAAAACACAAAAATAAAGCACAGCAACGCAGGTGCTTCGTTACGGAAGCCGTGAAGCCGCTGGTGGCGCTCAAGGTCAAAGCGGAAGCGCCTCATAAATAAAACACAAATAAAAGCACAGCAACGCAGATGCTTCGTCGTGGAAGCCGTGAAGCCAGCCGGAACGCCGCGCCTGCGGCTTTGGGGGAGCGTGATGTCAACGCCGGAGCGCCGTATGCAAAAAGAAGACGTGGCGCGCTGCTTGGAGCAATACGCTGCGTGTAGGAATGCTTTCGTATTCTTACACGTAAGCAATCGTAAGTGCATTCGGCGTGTTTTTTTCCTGCTCCCAGTGTCGAGTTTTGTCTTTTTAAGCAATTTGTTGACCAGTTTGCCTGTGTTTTCATTTCACATTTATCCGGAATTTGAGCTCTTACCGGATTATGTTTCCTCATGCTGTAGTGTTTCTGAATGGCAATCCACCGAACAATATTTATATGTATCAAACTACTTTTGTAACTTCAGTCGGAACTTTTTTAAATATGCGCAAAGAGCACCTTCCGGAAAAGTTACGAGTTGGGTTTCCCACGTTAAGCAGTTTTCCGCAAATGCTCGTTAAGTTGAATGAAATAAATGGTACGATCATGATATCTAAATCACAAAGCAGAAATATAAAATGCGAAATGCATTGAGTTTGGTGTCATTAAAGTAAACTACATGAATCAAAAGCAGACATTTTCTGAAAGGCTTTGCTATAGACGTCAAAACCATACCGAATATTTTACTTTATTTTAGTGGTACGGTATGAAACAAATTGAGAGGCGTCGGATTTTTTAGCGGGGCCGTGTTTTTTAAGCCTTCTCCATCCAAATAAAATATATATTAAGAGAGTTCACATTTCTATTTCACTCCGGGAATAATGTCAGAATTGCTAAGAGTTTGATAATAAATCGGACAAACTGCCCTATGTGAAGCTATCCTTTGAATAAACTCTTGCAGTATTGACCATAAGCATCACTAGTACCAACGAAGGGATTTGCATTAAAAGTAGCATTGGTCGCACTACTCCTATATTTGCCTCAGTGTATTTAATGTTGTTGGCCGTCACTTATTTGTTGTGTTTAAATATTTGTAACTTTAAAAATATTACTACGTTAATACTTTTACGTATGTCCTTTTTAGGCTAGATAACTTCAAGTATGAGGATTCCTGGCTTTTGTATATTATTTAAATTTTGTAGTACATAAATTGAAATAGATCTTGGAGAGTTTAGTCGAGCAGTATTCATGCGACATCACCATTGACACTGTTTTTTATAAGACGTTTTACAAAAACAATGTTATTAGCATTGATATCTCTGACGCCGACGAATAAGCAAAAATTCAAAGGATTTTTGTCTTGCCGAAACTGGTCAAAACTCAGGCCGACAGAACATTTGTTGTTGTTGATTTCAAACCAACTGTTCCAAATTCCTTTTTTAACGTATTCACAGAAGAAACAGTTTACCGCTTTCATATTTCGAACGGTTAAACAAACTGTATTATTGTTAGAGCACCCATGCACACTTCCTCGGCCCAGGCTTGGGCCAGACTGGAGCGAGCTAAAGTCAAATTCGCCCAAGCCGAGCAGAAAGCTTGCGCCAAACTGGCCTAAGTATGAGCCGGGGAAGTGTGCTGCTAGGGCAGTATTTTTGTTTACCATATGGATGAGAGAGGTTCTAAAGTAATGTTATACAATGTTATATATTTTGACGTGTATGGTTTCTTTTATTTTAATATTGGACCGAATCTGTGATATCCTAACATCCGTTTTTTTAGTTTACAAGCCTTTTCTCTGTGTTTGATATTCCCATCTACTATCGAAAATAGCCAACTATTGTGAGAGATTAATTCCCACTTAATATTTATTAAATGCAGTCATATTTGAGGTAATTAAGTATTGGAATGATTTCGTTTAATTTTACCCTCTGTATTACCGATTTTTGCTCATGAAGGTTGCTGCCTTTATAAGACTACTGAGTGCTCAGTGTCCTTAACAGAATATAAGATAACATTATTCTGGTTCTGATATTTGAGAACCATCATCGACTCCCACTCGAAATTACAATGATTCTAGGGAAGCACCCTATGTAGTTCTCCGCGAAAAGTTAGAAAAAATTAACAATTTATTACAGGCGAGTGATAACGTGAATACCTTATCAGCTTTTATACATATAAAGAAAGCGGTATAAGAAAATGTCCTGTTTGATTCATTGGACAAATACGTAAATTGTGTTTTGTTGTATATACTTAAGAACGAAATATGGGTCAATTGAGAAATGTATGTACAATATTCATTTGACTGACAGAATTATGTTGAGCTAAATATTTCAACCTTTAAATCATGAACGTTTGATAAACGCGGCCAAAAAACCGTAGAAAAAGAGGAGTTTATGAAGTAAGTAAGTATTTAATTACAACATCAAGCAATTGACCTATAATCTATAGGTGTTGCATATAGTCACTATTGGGAATGTCATGCAAACAAAAATATATAATTCTGTTTTTGTGTGCGTGAGTGTACAGTCAGTGAGCAAACTTGCGGGTCAAATAATGACGTTTGCCCTTTTATCGCGGCATGAATATTCGCGTTTGATTTGTTTTAAAAGCCTGCCTTGACCCACGTGGTCTGCAGTGTAAATAAAAAAAATGAAAATCTAGCGGCAGCACCTAATTTATTACGCGAAGGCACACATCGTGAGCTCATCCAGAGTTTCACCAAGAGGTTCTGGCGGATACCCATTCGAATTCGACAAACATGATTAGAATATTATTGGAGTTAGCCTCACTCACGAGCACCTCAATAGTAACCCGAAAAACCAATCAACCACAAATAAACACAAAAAATAGCAACAACTTTACACAATCCACGCTACACCACTTCGCTAGCGTATGAATTTGACAGACATGAACGTGAACGCTTTAATTTATGTCTCTTCAAGAATCGCGCTACTGCAATCCACACGTTAACCATAGTGTGGACCGACGCACAGAACTAGGAACGCCACCCTTTCAAGGGACAAGCCTAAGTTTAGCCAGCCCCAAAAAGACATTGAGCCACAAAGTGCCTTCCAGATATCCAACGAGCCCCATAAAAAAAATAAAAAAATGAATGCAGGTGATTTCATTTTTTTTTGACGTAACTCGAGCGTGTATTGCTGCCGGCTTCGTGAGCTCCCCGCGGAAGCACCTGCCTCAACTCATTGCACGCGGCGCAGGAGTGCGCGCATCGCGGCATCAAAAACGCCGGGAGCGCAGCGCATCCTCTTACTAATAAAGGTCGCTTCGTGAAAAAGTAGAACAAAAGTATAGACAAAGTTTGCACGACGTGCACTCACTGGCAAGGAGCAGATGCAATTCTACTTATCTTTCTTTCCTCGCCATCTTCACGTTTTGGTCGTTGTTTTTTATCTTTTCCTTCTAGCTCCACTCCCTGGCAGAAATGGAAAAGGAGAATTGAGGCCATAGTACCCTTGGGTGGCTATGTCCTGGTTCTAGTACGAAATGATGATTTGAACTTTCATTTATGTACTTGGTGCCTGCCGCCTTCAACACTGGTTGGTTTCAAGAAGCATGCCCATTAAGCAAACTTGTTTATTGTTCATATGTGTTTGTTACAGCAGAAACAAGTCAATTGTCCGGAACCTTCCTCTCCTAATGAAAGTCAAATGATATCGTAAAACGAGACCGGCAAATATAACCTAAAACCGCTGCATACCTAAAAAATGTAGCTCCCTGTAACTCAGTTGCCTGTGAAACTCAATGAAGTGGCTTGCTTAATAAGACACGGACTATTGGAGTGCTGCACAAGATTTCGTTTGTTAACATGCCCTTAGAATATAATATTACTCCTCTCGCTTGTACGTCAGCCGAGAAACTCGTTCGTAAATATGACATCTAAGTTCGGCGAAACGTTTTGATTCTTCAGTTATTACATTTTCATTGGCAAAGCCACTGTTCAAACCTCAATGAAAGAAAGGAATATTTATAAAAACGCTGTCATATCCAATGAGCGAAGTACTTCACAGTTTAGCGTGCAAATTTCGAAGGCATAAATTATGTTTTTATAAATATTTTTTTTGGTACAATACGTCTTCAGGCGGACTTTGCTATAACTAAAATAACAGTGGAGTGGAAACTAGTCCGATTTTTTTATATATGTAAATTTCACACTGTATTGCCCAAACCTATGAACTATAGGTTGTTGGAGAACATAAATTTATTTTTATTAAAACTAAATATGAAATGTGTAAATATGCATTTATTTTAATCCGAGATGCATATAAGCTTCGTTCACCTCGTCCTAATTAAGAGTGCAATGTCGGGTATAAAACATTTAAGCAAAGACAAATGTGATTCCATTTTCGGAAGGGGCTGCAGTGCACCCAGGTATGCGGAGAAACAAGTCAGAGTAATAAAAATAATGGAGTGCTTGTTTAGAGATATTATTTTGCATCCTGGATTTAAAACATTTGTATATCATATGCTAGATTTAACACAACTGCTTCTGTCTTAGATTTACACCAACTCAACTCTATACACCAACTCAACTCTGAAAACATGGTGTTGGCATACAGCTCAAAACCTGGAAGCCGACAATGGGGAATATGCGGGGCTAGACCTCAATGAAGTCGGCCACATAATAATTATCTGAGAATAATATCAGACGTTGAACGTAATCCATTTACTTGCGTGCATGACGTCATTATGACGCCGTTGTTGGAGCAATATCTGGTGTTGAAGTGGAAATAAAAACATAGCAAAGGCTGGAAGACACGTGAAGGAGTACATAAACACGAGTTTTTTTTTTTCATTTCAACATGACCAACAAATTAGTTTATCTCCACGTCTGGTTGCTATATATGGTGATCGGGCATTGCGCGGCAAGTCCGGTCTACGTCGCCATCTTGCGCAGACAATAAAAACTTCCTGTTTGTTACCTACAGGGACGTATTTGTAGAACTGAGAAGGAGATCTCCGGGAAACCGAAATTATATTTCTTACGCTAGTAAATGAATCTGGGTGATCAAAACATTGAATGTGGGTTATATAATAAATTACAAGAATTCCATATAGGCTTCTAGCTCAGAATTTTTAAACAACGTTTCACATTTTCTTTAACGTGCTTTGGCATTGCGCCTTTTGGAAACTGCTGGCACGTCACACAACTAAAGTTGCAGCGGCGTGAGGACATGACTATAAAGAAATCAAAATGACGACTGGAAGCTTGTCGTTTATAATCAAGTGATCATCTTTGGTGACTCAATCTCATCCGGTAATTCTGGGATACGTGTACCTTGGCTGCGATTTGGCGAACGACAGCAAAGCTTAAAGCTTCCTTTAAGTGATGTAACTGTAACGTACATTTATACTTTTATTCTGAGTTGATGGTGTTCCTAGTTCAAAGTATCTCGACATCTGTATATAGTTACGGTTATCGTCCAAAGAGTTATGGAGCTATTTAAATTGGATACTACAAGAGGTTATTATCTAGGACCGTAGGGCAAGCTGTAGAAGAGTGTGCCACAAGTTCTTCATCATTAGTACCCAAAACAATATTGATAGCGTTTGAAGTAAAGTACATAGGATAACAATGTGTTCTTTTGTATCCCTTGTAGAACTGGTAATAGAAGTTTTTGTCTTATTTCGAGATTTTGTTCGATAAATCTTATGCCTCATAGCAAAATGATGCCAATCGTATTAGAGGGGCAGTGCTCGACACTAAAGTTCTGGCACGTTTCATAGGAGGTTATATATGCAGTTTAGAAAAAAAAAAGAACACAGATATAATTAGAATTATATTTTTTGTTCTTAAACCTTTTAAACCTAGAAGCGGCGAGAATAGAGAATTAGTTGAATATGATTATTTAGCTTTAAATGGTGATAATTCACCGAAAATATCAACTAGAAAAACAAATATCGACCAGATTTCACAAATGTTATTGGGCCCTTGATGTATAGTAACTGTCTTTTTTTGAGAGTGAGTAGGTTCTGAGGGCTCTTTATTGACAGTTTAAACCTGATTCAGACCAATATTCCGAATCGATGTAGGACGCTTAAAATAAATAATATAAATAGTTCTCGAATTTGGTATATTAGGGCAATGTCGATTCTCAATAAAGACAAGTTAACGTCTTCACGATAAAAGTGAAATGAAAGAGATAGTTCTCTACACGCTTTACGAGTCTCCGGGGTTGTAACCGCTACGTCTACCAAGAGGATTTGCGGCTGCTCCTATCTGTCTGAACGAATTATCTTGTTACAATTTGATGTTTTTTTATGTACTGTGTTACAGAGACGATGAAGTTTTACGAGGTGGTCGGCACGCTTCAACCGCCAAAATTCGAGCAATTCGGCTCGCCACTATTGCATTCTGGTGGCGTCAGGACCCCGAGATGGCGGTGGTGTTCCAGGATAAAAAGAAAAAGGGAGTGTCTTTCCGACTACAAAGCGCCGCTTCTAATTTAAAACTTTCTAGTGTCGATCGATTCTGCTATGACGCCGAACGCCATAAAACGTCAGGTGAACGGTAAAACTTACGCTGCTTAAGCACAAACAAGAAACATCAAGGAAAGTAAGGTATTTAGAAAAGCTATCGTTAAAGTAATCTATTTTATGGGAGAGAATAAAATAAATTACATCATAGGTTTTCAAGTTTCGTGTATCATCATGATAATATATAGATCAGAATAATCACTGTTTGTGTTTTACTGAATTTTCCAATACCTTTGATGTGTTTATTTCTAGCAAATACAATCTTGTTGTTTTTGTTGTATTTTGCCAATTTTATATATTGTATCTAATTTTTGATGCCTTCTGTAACGCCCTTTCGGCTTCGGACGCAGTAAAATAATTAATAAAAACTATTAGTGTACTAAGGGTGGGCTACATGCAATATTTTATTATTTTAGGATTTTTTTAACTTGTTCTTTTTAACTGTTAATTCTACGACGATTTCTCGGCTTATAACAGAGCGAGAGATTGACAAAAATAGACAAAAATGCACTTATAATGACAAACCATTCAAAGAGAATCAATAGCTGCTTAGATAAAAATATGTTGCGTAACGTATGCTTAGAGATATAAACATATCTTAATTTAAACGAAACCAAACTAAATAAAAGCGACTAAGAAGCGCCTGGCCAACGAAGTGAAGTTCCAGAAAAAGCTATTCATGACTGAAAGTAACCAATTGTGCGCTCATTTCTTGTCGCAGCAATTATTGGGATTTCTTTTTCAGTGTATGCTTCATGTTTCTCAAAATGCGAAAATATGTGACCCGAGCAGATAGATCTTCCTAACAAAGTTCCCAATTGGGTATCTGATATCGTAAAAAGCTAGAGCTTCCGACTGATGTGATGACCTCCCCTTATAAAAAAAAAAAACACTTTTTTTTTTTAGAAGCCGGAGTTTTAGATTAAACAACTTTCATTTTAGGACTCGCAGCAAGCAAGGGAAAAATAAGGGCGGGGAGTTCTATCAGCTGTTCCGCCTCAAAGGCGAGCTTGCTACCTTCAATGGCGTGTTGACAGGCACAATTGCCTACAGGTTTTTATCTTTCTGCTCAGCCTTGCACGCTACCGCGGATGAAATTATTTGCAAATATATATTAAATATGAATATTATAGAATTAGGCCGTCTTCTGGGATTTAACTGTCCACGCGCAATGAGGCAGGACGGAATATAACCAACGAATCCGAGAGAGGATCCCCGCCCTCGTTTCATCCATGGGACCGTATGCCCTCTTCCAGGTTTTGCCCCACCTTCTTCTACAGAGCCGAATGTACAGCCGGTTCGCGCTGTTGG
This sequence comes from Ixodes ricinus, assembly GCA_037355805.1. Classification (NCBI taxonomy): domain Eukaryota; kingdom Metazoa; phylum Arthropoda; class Arachnida; order Ixodida; family Ixodidae; genus Ixodes; species Ixodes ricinus. The sequence goes on along the minus strand of JAZHYW010008791.1, from coordinate 17,801 downwards.
CTCCTTGCATTCATTTCATCAAATAAACACTAGAACTACAGCGCGCAACCCCGGATGTGCACATTCGCGCACGTAAAAACTGGTTGAGTGAAATCGAACTAGATAGTAGTTGCTAAAAAGTGGATCCCCTCTTCTCACTTCGAAAACGCGATGAAAATAACCTCTTTATTTTCATTCAGCTGTTTTCAGATGTTTGCTGAATTTAAACTTGACAGTGTCACACGATTACTCTAAAACCCTGTGAGCACACAATTTCACAACTTCCACTCTCGTCTTCGCCATTTATTAATTCTCTAACTTCTCGATCAAAACAAAGTAGGAATATGAGTTTCATACTCTACCTTGGACAGGTGAATGAGCAATAAAAAAAGTCTGGGCTCCAATCCACGCTGTGAAGGTGGTTGGCCAGCGATGCTAGGGTATCACCTGCAACGAATGTACATTGCACTATAACAAATGATTAACGGAAGAAAAGCAAATGCACTGCACCAAAACTTTCTATATATGTAAAGCTACGTCACAAGCTGTCTTTGCCGCGGCAGCTTGCGCAACAGTAATCTTTACAGGGATGCGTATGCGGTGAGCGCTTCGTGCTTCGCATTGTTACCAGGAGCGCCTTATCACCAATTATGTGGTTCGGATGCTTGTTTTGTGCTTGTTCTTTATTGAAACGAATGCTGTGATGTATGTTGTATGCATGATATGTACTTTTCGCTTCTATCGGTAAAAGGTTTTTTTTTTCCGTGAGAACGCCGACACACAAACAAAAAAAATCCGATCAACGAGTCATACACCGCTTCACTGTAAAGCAAAACACTTTGAGAAAACTGAAACTCAAAGCCACAACTGCTACTTTCCTGTGATCAGTCCAAAATGACTACTGCGCCAACGAATCGCAATAAACATTTGTTTATCGAGATATAAACTGAAACCCCCAATATCAATATACGCAAGCGTTATTTGTACACTTGCAGTAGAGTTACAATCATATAGACAACATCCTTAAACAAATGCAAACACAAACAAAAAATCAATTGCTTGAGCAACCTCGAATCGCAAGATATAATGGGGCCCCTCATATTTCAATTCGGACTCTCGACTGGGGAGTTTCGGTCGAAATACGACGTCATTTATTTTCGGCTTGTAATAGCACGTTCCCAAACTTCGAAACGGCAGCAGCTTCTTTTCAGAAAATCGATACGCGGAGTCCGTGCTCAAGCCTCGTGTTTGGGCTATAGGGAATCGAACCGGGTAGTTTGTATTTCAGCATATTTCACATTCACGACCTTTGGTAATACTTTGTCTGGTATATAAAGACGATTCTTTCGAAAAGCGGTCTGGGATCCAGTTTTAATTTTCTAGTAAATTGTGTATTTGATAAAAATTATATCTAGATATACATTTTTTTAGAAAATACCTTACAAACACCTAAAGAGGCAAAATAGTGCTGCTTGTATGTCGCTCTTAAGTATAATGCATCAACACACTGTATTGTGTCCTTTTATCAAGTATATTGAAACTCAAGAAGCCTAAATAACGCGAATATCCGTAGCGAAAAACCCAGTGTAGTTGAACCTCGATTTAACGATACCCTATTTTACAAATTTCCCGACTTAACGAACAAATTCGGACTCTCCGCGAAGCCTATTCGCGATGTCTCCCTTCCTTAATTTTACAAAGTTTCCGATTTAACGAAATAATTAGAGGCGGCCCGGTGACTTTATTAAAGCGAAGTTCAACTTTTTATTATCTGAATTATGAAGCTGGAAATATAGCTGGAATTGTTTCTAGAGGCCTGAAATACAGAATGCAGATAAAAGAATAATTTCTGAAAACCTGAAGTCCTGATAGAATCTACATATATTTATAGTTACATATTCCAGATGTCAAAATATTATACTGGATTTCTCGTTAGGGTAGCTTTTACGAAATAATTCTTCCCTTTCTTTTGAGTTATGCCTAATTGACTTTGTCTCTTTACTCATAAACTCCTCCTCGTAAAGTGCGAAGCTAAAATGCAGTAATGGGCTGTATGTATATGCTCGAGTAAAACTCTTATATGTGTAAGAAACTTCTTTGTTCAATATATGTATATGATCAAATAACATTATATAAGAGGATACAAGAACATTACAAGAACATATAAGATTTCTTTGAGATTATACGAAGAAGTTATAAAAAATTATTATATGTATCATAACTTCTAATAGAATATTGCATTGTTTTCATATGTTCTTACAAGGGTATTGTATGCTATTATATGAACTCATTTGATCATGTGCGTTTATTGGACAGATACGTTTCTAATATATATAAGATTTTCACAAGGGTGATAGATTATTGTCAAACTTATTGGAACAGTATTTAGTGTTCCCTTCATGTTACTTTCGATCAAGTTACAATATGATCATAGACTCTGAGACATGTAACTTGAACTCTAATTTAATACTATTATCACTGAATGTGAATTTGACGTTTTTTTATAGTAATCACATTTCAACGTAAAACATGAGGCCTTTTTAAGCTGGTCGCCACACAGGTACATTTATTTCCTCGGTTATCTTTGGTTAGTTTCACACATTGAACATTCTAAACAATGTTGACATTAGTTTGCGCTCTTATACTCCCAATTTTAAATAAACTATTCGGACCGTAGGTTGGCAGTCGGGTCAGCTGAACACGGAAAAAAACAAGGACACGAAGGAAAGGACTGGACAAAACACACCGCTGACAAACAACTGACTTTTACTTTATCAGTTCCCCAGCCTATGGCGTTTCTTTTTTGTCCTAGGGCACATTAAACACGTTTAAAACAATATTTTGGTAACCACTCAACAGGATGTGGCAAACCGCCAATACAGGCGTTTTTTTTTCGTTAACCGTGATTCACGAGGGGATCACGCAATCTTCTCCTGTTCGTTCGATAGCTAAGATCTCCAGCACTTCATGCGCGAAGCACTTTTCGTTCCTATGAAGGGCAGTTATGCTAATGAGCTCTGCATCTCATCCGCCGCTCCGGCAATGAGCTGACAAATGTCCCGCTGATGTACTATTGACCGACGCTGCGTACTCCCTCGCTCTATCGTTTTTATATCGGCCAGTTTGGCCCATGTAGCTCTTCCCGCAAGAGAGGGAAATAGGATAGAGGACCCCGGGCCCCATTGGGCATCGCGTGTTCTAGGGGCTGTGTTTCATATCCGCTGTTAATCACGTCCATTGTTGATCCTGTGGCACATGGCGTATGCTTTGTTCGGTGCCGAACTAAGAACCTGAACATCTTGCCTGCCTGCGATCTATTTTAGTATGTGGGTCACTCCATGGATGTAGGGATGTAGGGCAGCAGGCGCCGCTTCCTCGCCGCCTGCTGCTCTCCGCTTAAGTTTCTTGGAAAGGCTTTCACCTCCGCTTCCTAAAAGAGCTGCTCGGGCATCCAGAATTGAGTAGTCAGGCGATCTGTTTCTTAAGGCGTGTCTTAACTTGATTATGGCAGAACTTGCTTAGCGAAGAGACCAGAGCAGTACTGGCAACACTTCTTTTGATGGTCTTCGAATGGCCTAACCCGTAGGGGAAAAAAAAACCTTACACAATCGGGGTTCGTAGCGCCAACAGACGTGAGTTGCTGTGAACTGCAACAGGTCCAGGAAATTGGTTGCCTTCTTCAGTGGCAGTTCGTAAGTAAACATGAATTACGAACAACTTTTTGGATACAGGTCTAAACCCTTTCTTTACATTTTTGTTCCCCAGATCTTCCATCTCAGTGCCGCATAGCACCAAATAGTCCTCAACATGCCTAAAGATGGCTTTCACTAGCGCGTCATTCAGGTTCTCTTGAATGTTCCTGCCGGATGCTGCAAGGAACAAATCACAAAGATAAGAAGCTACCCAAGAGCCATTACACACGCCGCTTCTTTTGTACAAAGTGTTGCCCTTGATGGGCTACCACTGTCACTGCCAAGTATCAAGGGCAACACATCGTACAAAAAAGCGGCGTGCTTAAGTTTCGTCTTTAAGAGTGAAACGCGACAGCTAAGTACAAACCCTTGCTCGTTCCCAGGCCGTTCAACCATTTCAACGTGACCTTCGATATCAGGTGGCATTCATGATTATCTAAAAAAATGTGTTTGCACCATGTAAATATTTGTTAACGCGTATTTTCACCTGAGTCGTTCAGCGAAGTTCATGGGAAAATATTGTATAGGAATGTATGCAACAGTCTGTTCCCTGTACCTCAATACAGAACCTTGTACTGTGCAGGCCAAGGGCAAGACGGTTTGAAACGCGTTGAAGAGCATGGTGGCGCCCGCGGGCGGCCAATACTTTTTTATTTAAATTACACTCAGCTACACTGCAGCTCAACACATGGTTCAACGAGGGGAGGCTTCTTGTACCGTGGGGAGGATCACTGTTTTTATGCAAAAAGCCCGAGACGATCGAACAGGGGTTTTTGGAGTGAGAGAAGGAGTCTTCTTCAGGGACGTCCTCCAACGTACCCTGAAAAAGGAGCTCTTCCTAGACTCACATGGAATACGTTTTTTTTTTCTGGTTAAAAACGAGCAAGGTTTTCCGTTTTCAGCTGGTTATGCTTTTGAGGCTGCACAATGTTTGGAAGTCCAAAATGGCTGTACTCAATGTCGGCAGTAATGTGCGCGAGGTGCGGAATATTTTGTATAAAGTGTATCCTTGTTTGTTGAAGTAAACAGAGCTCAAAAGTGGGTGCCTGAGTGGCTTCCGCGCATTGAGGCACTTTTTTCCATGAAACAATTTTGGCCCCCGACAGCACTCACCTCGAACTGGTTTATTCTAGCTGTGCCCTTTTTCCTGTATTTTGAGTGGCGTGCATGCATATTTGACAATGTAAAAGTCCGGCTATAAAGGAATAAAAAAGGTATCTGCGTGATTTAGTGATCGACCAATCAAGCATTTCTAGTCCCACGACGCCGACATCGATGCCGACACACCGACTGCCAGCTTTTCTGCGACACCAGCTCTTTAAAGCTATTTCTTAAAAAAAAAAGGTATACCTTTCTTTGGAGGTGTGAGACCACCAGAATCTTCATTTGTAAGCTATGCTCAACCAAGTCTTAGTTACTGTCCTAATATACTTGGAGTGAACTGTTTGACTCACGAGTATTTCTGAATTATGGTCTTGTAAAAATTTGCAGAGCCAATATGTTCTCTAAAGGCTCTGTTATACTCCGGACGTAACGCGCGCGCCAGCGAACGCTGGCCGAAGTCGGCTACGTCACGTCAGTCACGCCGCGCGCGTCGAAAATTCGCCCTCTTTATACTCCGGCAGCCCAGGCGGCTTCCCGCGGTGCGCGTCGGTGAGCCGCCAGCGCGGCGCATGCGCAGAATACTGACTACGAGGGCACGTTTTCTGCGAGAGTACGCCACTGGTTCCTTTTCGTTTCGAATAGCAGACGAAAATTCTCGCGCTTCTTGACCTCCAAGTTCGAGCGATAACGTGGGCGTACCTTGCACGACGAAAACTCGCGCTTACACTGTTGGTGCACCGCCTGCGCCGCAAGCGTAGGCGGTCAATGTACATACGGTACATCTTTGGCAAGCGCACGGTCTACGGTACTCAAGCTTCCTGGTGTCGTAGACACACGGGTGAGGACGAATGGACCTTTTTCACATACCGACGGCACCAGGCGGTGGCTGCACGAACTAAAAATCGAGGAAGGGACCTACCTGTGCTACCAATCGATAATGGGAGCTACGCTACCAGTTTCTTCGTTCTCTGAGCAGCGGGGCGTGCCCAACGCGCCGTCCAAGTGGGGCATCCGTGGCGTCCACTTAAACGTCGTGTTATTCTTTCCGTCCGCTTTCTTTTTTTGCGTAACACAATTATATGTATGCTGCAATTACGTTTTCTGCTCGCTGATCCACAGCCTCCTTCCGAATTTCCTCGATTTTCGGTGCCAGACTTCCGCCGCTTGGCATCGGGCGCTCGCGCGCGTGAGCAGAACGCTTCTCGGAAAAGGTCCATTCCTCGATCAGCTTCTCGACGACCGAGTCCGATTCTTCGAACCTGACGCCACACGAGTGGGGCTCCTGTCGTCTGCTATTGCTCGTATTCGCCGCGCTTCCCGCGCGAGGGCTGCCGGGAGCCAGCGCGTGATGCATCCTGGTCCGGCGTCGCTGGCGCGGCCGGCGCGGAATACGGCATGCTCCATTTTGGCGTCGAGGCGGTCAGGCGGCGTCGAACGCCGCCGGTCGCGTCGGTTACGCCACGACGCCGGAGTATAGAGCGTCGGGTTTTCGCCGACGTGACGTCGCTGTGACGCGCTCGCACGCGCGCACGCGTTACGTCGGAGTATAACAGAGCCTTAAGTGTGTGGCTTGCATCACTAAAAACCTTAATTTTGATCATCCACGACGTGCTGTGTTAGTTGTTTTATATGTGATAGGTAGACGTCACTTTATACCCTGCATTATATACATGTTCTTTCTTATAAAGAACACAAAAGCTGTTTCATTCCTTTATTCAAAGACAACTTTGGGCGAGCACTTTCAATTAGAGCTCTTTATAAACATTATAAACATATTTGAATTGAAATTAACTGTATTTTTCCTCTTTCGTCCTGAATAAAAATGCCATGGTTTAAAATAGTTTGTAATATTTAACGGCCAGACACATTACATGTGTGATGCGAACAAACAGAAGCGTTATATTAAAACGGGTTTTGATTTTTACAGTGTCGGTGACCTCTAAAAACAGTTGTGTTGTCCGATGATACAAATTTAACATTTTTGTTCAAACAACTGTTTCAATTACTTCTTCTCGCGCCTGCTTTTGAGGTTGTAAGTAGTTCATTAATTCCGCAAGAACATAATTCCAACTGTAAAGACTAGACACCCCCTATTTAGCGAATTACGGGGTGGACAGGATTAAGACTGTTCTAAGCCGCTTTGCGAAGGAGGTAGTCCTGACGAACGCGTGCCCATCAGTTTCATGCGCTCCGAGTGTTGGGAAAATACCACGGCTGTAAGATAATAATACAAACTGGTTCATCAGAAGAAACCTTGTAAAAGACGAACCGGATCTTGCATGTTATGAAGATCGAGTGCTGGAAGCGAGTTCTAAGCCAGCCTGACCGGTAACGATGGAAGTTCGGGGTTGTACTAAACATTACTTCGACGTAGTGTGACACCGGGGCAACGCTGATGTGTATAGGACGACTCCATTTAATATTATTTTGGAAACCAAGTCAGAAAAAATCGAGGCCTACAGATACAAAGCACGAACTTTTACTAAATGTACGTTGAGGTGGTGCATCTTAACTGAATAAAATGTGAAACACAGCTACATTTCTTATAACAAGAGAGGTAAAAGAAATCTCTGGCCGTGTCGATGACGGAAAGATTTGGCGATGTCCGAATTAGCGATGATTGTAACACTTTGAGCCATGTCCCAACAGACGTAGCAACCCGACGACAAAATACGTCATCTGCTCGCTACACGCATCTTCCGGGAGATGCGCGCCACGCATTAAAAGCACCTCGTTTCCTCGGTCGTTTTTGAACCTGTCCGCCGTCGACCTTGAGTCATTGTTCTCATTTGGCACAGAAAAGGGAGATATGCCTTAAACTTAAATTACCTAAAATGCATCACATCTGGACACCTATGGTAAAAAATCGAGCTTTCTACGTGAAGGCTCGATCACGTGATGTGTAATACATGACGAGACGTATTTTACGTATGAGCTACCGTAGCATGTTATCTAGGTTTAGTACACTCCATAAATTCTGCCCACTACTCTTAAGCAGCATCTTATGTCCTGGCCATTAAGATTTCTGTGGCTTTTTCAAGACTGTTTTAGTAGATAAGTATATGCCCTTCCACACCAGTTTTTATGGAAGTATTATTGTTGCCATGTTAATTATTAACCTTGTTGTTTTATCACGTCTTTCAAAAATTGACATAGTTTTTTACACCAATTTCAGATGCACAAATATATCCATGTCATACTTATTTTGTTCACAAATCATTATTTCTCGGTGTCATTTTTCTATAAAATTCCACTCACCTACTGAGTATCATATACTGTAGACGACTTAATGTTCGCGGGTTCAAAGTTTCGCGAAGTGGGCCAAAGCTGGAAATTTGAAATTATTCGCGGGTTCTAATTTTCGCGAATCGAGTGTAAGCTTCCAGTAGCGTTCACATATTGCCCGAATGGTTTGCGGGACGTATTTTTCGCGTTTGTAGGTGATTCGCGAAATTCGTGAAAATTAGGTTCTCGCGAAAATTTTGTCGTTTACAGTATTACAAAAATGCTAAGCATGTTGGCTTTTCTGCATTTTTTAGGCGTCAATACATAAATATTATTTCAGGTTGGTCATACCATTAGCCTTTTCGTTGCATTATTTTACGACTGCTAAATTTAACGGCAGCAAGTTTCAATTGTGGCTACCGATATAACTCAGAACTGTAATCTTGTTCGGAAAGCGTAACCAATATCCAAGTGTATTTAGGAATGCTTAGAAACGAATTTGCTGTAGTCTAGATGTCTTTATAGATTGTGATTCCTTCTGATGGTTCTTTATGAGTAAATAGCTCGTACCAAATTGTAAAAAAAAACAAAAAAAAACAAGAACACCAATGGAACTGGAAACTGTTAGCATATTGCTTAAATATACAAGAATAAAACGCAAAATGCAGTGAGCACCGTGGGAGCCTCAACTGTTATGGGGAATATAAAATACAACAAAACGGCAGATAATAATGAGGGTTTTGAGCCTACAAGTTCCATAACTCCTGATAACAAACCTCCGTCTCAAAATTTTTTCTTCTTCTTTAGTTTTGTCGGGTTCTCGTTGTTTTGCTCAGATTGACAGTATTCTAAAAAGCCAAACTTATTTCAAAGAGAACCCGAATTCCAGGTGGGCACGTTCAATGACAATCATACGGACTGCCTAAAAAAATTTAAAAAATGGGCGTGTCTTTGTTTTTTATTTAATTTCAAAATTGAAAAATTGAAATTAGTGTACCATTCAGCCCGTTTAGTCTTCTTTGAGAGCGTAGCTCTTCAGGCGCCCGTTTTCGGCTGAAGTGGCGCCGCCGTCGCCGTCGGCGTAACCGCGCGATGCATTATGGGGAAATGTCCCATAAGGCACCGCGGGGGACTCGTGACGTCACACGTGACGTCACGAGGGTCCCGCGCGGTGCATTATGGAAAACGTCCCGATGATGCAACGCGTAGGAGAAAGAACGGGAGGAGGAGGAGAGGAGGAGGAGGGGTAGAAGGGAGGAGAAGGGGAGCAAGGAGGATGCAGGACGAAGGGCGAAGAGGAGAAGGGAGAGGGGAGGATGAGGGATGAAAAGGAGGAGAGGAGGAAGGTGCAGGAGATCAGGTAACCGGGCAATATTGCAACCGGGCAATCATGCCCGGTTGCATTATTATCATAATACAACGCGCGCTTACACCGACGACAACGGCTTACGCTCGCGAAGATGACGGCACCCGCCGCCAATAGGTCCGGCGCTCACCTTCATCAGCCACGTCATGGAACTGACAGCACGGAAGCGGTCGACGGTCCGGCGTTCACCTATATTGCCGGCGGATGTGTACCCACTACTCGGTTTCAGCTCAACTACCAGACGGAGCCGATGCCACAACGCGAGAGGCGGGGTTCCGATGTCCCTGCCAAACTCGCGCAATCGTGTAATACAAGCACTTTCCAGGGCCACATGCTCCGCCGAATTCGCATCTGCTAGGGTGGCGAAAAGCATGGCAGATTTAGTTTGGCGATCAGGTCATTTTGACAACCCTGTAAGCTAGAAGTGAAACTATTTGCTGCACACGCACAACAGATAAAAATGCAGGCAGCAGTTTAACTTCTCACTGTCTAAGCATGGCTGCCAAGCCTCAAAGCCTGGGAAATTTTGCCAACTGCTTAACTACACGCTTTTTCTTTAATGTCCTGGTTGGCTGCTACACTGGAGAGCCTGCTGAACATCGTGCCACGGCGGCTGATCATGCTGCTTTAGTTAAATTAATGGGGGTTTCACCCCGAACGCGAATTGAAACATAGAGCAGCAAACTTTAAGGTACATCGGTAGAGACAAGTACGTTTATGATGGTTTTGTACGTTATGGGCGTAAAAGCTTGGCTGATATGCAAGCAGTTTCCAATATTCACGACAGTTTTTCATCAATCAATAAAATGTCAACCTGCCAAAATATTTGTTCTGATACTATATTTTAGAAAGCAGCTCTTAGGCGGCCGTTTCCGGCTTAATTGGCGAGGGGGAGAAGGAGGGAGGATGGAGGAAGAGGGGAAGGAGGGAGAAGGAGGAGAGGAGGGGAGGGGGTTGAAGGATGAGGGGAGAAGGAGGAAGTGAAAAAGGAGGAGCAGGGGAGGAGGAGGAAGAGGAGTGAGGAGGGGAAGAGGAGCAGCAGGGATGATGGTGAGGTGAGAGGAGGGAGTAGGAGTATACCTCCCCACAGTACCCTTTCCTTCTACTCTTCAAAAGCTGCGCTCTAGTTTGGCCTTACAGGGTGTTGTAAGCGTCTTTCATTTTTAACGTATGTTGCGACATACTGTTTGGAGTGAACACAATCCCCCATTAAAAGTGCTAAAAGGAAAGATACTGCCAAAGTGATATCTTTGCACCCAGCATGTGACATATATAAATACTTGACCCTAGTAAACGGGATTGCTCTGTGCAATAACCGAAATCAACACAGATGTATTATTATAATTACTGTTGCGATCCAGGGTTGGGCAGAAATACTCAAAAATGTATTTGGAAATACAAATACTGGGATACATTGAAATAGCAGCTAAAATACTGATACTAAAATACATCTATAAAAATGTATCGCGATACGTATCGGAAATACATTTTAAATAGAGGCAAAAAGTATTTGGAAATACAAATACAGGAATACATTTTAAAAAGGCAGAGATACAAATACAGAAATACTGATACTGCAATACATTTTTCAAATTTGTTTGAGATGCCAACTGAGATGAAGTTTGAAGTGGATGTTTTTGATCCCGAAATTACTTTCCGTAGGCTTGGCACTTTGCGATACGGTGCCATCCCTGTTGTGAGGGTCCTTCTTGCCGACCCTCGCCACCGACACATGAATTGCAGTCCTCAAGTTTCGCATAGCATCATCTAAACGGAGACATCGTGGATTGCGACCTGATATTGCCGGCACAGGTGCGAGCTCTCCGAGAAACAGCGCGCTCGAGACGAGTTGCAGGCGTACGAACTATGGGCCGGCACAGCGAGGTCACGTCTGGCCTCCTTCCTGGGTTTCGGATCACCAGAGCAGCGGGTCACGCTCACATCAGCTGATGACGTACCCTTGAGCCGTGCAATATTACGGGCGCAGCTGCAGACGCATTCGAGTCATCCTACTATTCCACCACCACCACCATGCACCGCCAGGCTCCTGCTTTAACGGACTGTGACTCAGCTTTGCCGGCTGGGAGAGTCGGTTAGCAGCGGGCGTTGGATGCCAGCAAACAGTGGCTCAAGAAATTCCTATGTAAGGACCTGCGGTGGAAGATGCTCCGACTCCACTACTGGCGCGCCACCTGGTTCGAGTCCCCGACTACGCAAAACATCTCAGAAGAGAGAAGAGGACGCATAGAAAAATAGTTTGGAGAATCGGAACGGACCTTGGTCAGCATAGTAACAATGCCCCAGCATCTCCTTGAACCTGGTGCCCTCAGAAGTAAAGAAAAAAAATGCGTTTGGATTTGTATTTTTTTTTCGGAGGGGGGGGAAGTATTTCTCAAAAAATGTAACGAAATACATTTCATCCTGATTGTATCGCGATACAAAGAAACATTCCAAATGTATTTCGATACAGGAATACTGATACTGGTGAAAAAAATGTATCGCGATACAGAAATACAGATACGAAATGTATTTCTGAAATACTATCGCGATACATTTGTATCGCGATACTGCCCAACCCTGTTGCGATCTGACTTTAGGTTCTACGTGCAACATTTTCAGCTCAATCTAAAAATGTTTGACTCCGAAGTTTCCAAGCAGTGGAAACCTAAAAGCACCTGGGCTATTACTTCAAGTAAAAAAAAAATCTGCTTGCGCGATCCATTGAGCTCACATTGAACAATTACTTTGAAATTGAAAATTCCGAGAAATCAAGCCAAGATATTTAATCCGCACAGATAATAAAACTTTTAAACTTCACCATCACATATTTCACAAATCAATCCCAAGTTGGAAGAAGAAGAGAAAAAGCCACATAGCGGACGTGTATTCCATTCGCTCCTGTTTTCTCTGCTTACTGCTACTACGTTGCCCATCGCCAGTGAGTATTTTTTTCTCTGACTTCATCATAAGCAGTTCTTGCTGGCCTGCAAGGTTCTGGCTAGCCCGTTGGGCGGCACTCCAGCCGGCAAGGCATGGACAATTCAACTTCCTTAGTCGCCGCCATGGCGGAACCGCTCCCGCCTGGCGACGAAGAACTCGCCAGCGTATCGGGCTCAATTGCCGATGACAATGAAGGTGCGTTCCAGGATGTCGTCCGCGGAACAAAGAGACGCTGCCCAAGTCAAGGTTCTGTTTCTAGCGAGAAAACCATCATCACCCAAACAGAGCCCACTGTCGGTCTCGTAGTTCTCTTCACTCCTGTGGATGGAGATGTAAGAATTGACACCATCAATTCGGTTCGCCTCACGTCCACTCTGGAGACGCTCGTGCCTTCGTGTGTTATTGAGGTGCGCTATAACAGGCGGAAGAATCTCCTAGCGATTGACACGCGGAATGGACAGACGACACGTACTCTTCTTGGCCAGACTACGCTTTGCGGTATGAAAGTGCGTGCTTTCGAGCCTCGTGGAAAGGCCTCCAGCGTTGGAATTGTCCGCGACATTGACAGCACCCTCTCTGACTCCGCAATACTCGGAGTTCTGCGCTCAACAGTAGGCATCCGCAACGTCCGTCGCATCGGCAAGTCCACTACTATTCGTGTGGAGTTTGCTTCTCCTACACTTCCTGAGCACGTCTACGTCGGCCTGGTTCGACATGGCGTCGACTTGTATGTAAACAACCCGATCCAATGCCACCGATGCGGTTTGTTTGGCCACGTTGCGGCTGTTTGTAAGCGGGCGCTAACTTGCCTCCGATGCGCACAGCCTCATGCAACTACGGAATGCAAAGGCTCGAGCACTCTTTGCGTCAACTGCAAGAAACAACATGAAACAACATCACAACAGTGCCCAATCTGGCAAGCTGAGCGCTCCGTGTGTCGCTATCGCTGCGAGAACAATGTGTCCTTCGCAGAAGCACGTGCCCAAGTTGACAAACGTACGGCCGAGCGCGCGGCTCCACGAGCCGACGCTGCAACAGAGATGGTTCTTCTAACTGAAAAGCTTCAACGGAGACGACGTCATTCTCAACGACACCAGGCGGAACAACCTATTGCAGACAAACAAGACCCGTCATCATCGCTTGTCGCCGAAGCCCCGAAGCCAATGGACACAGAGCCTCCGCCTAAGGAAGCACCTGTCCTTGTCTCCTCCGGCGAGAACAACGGGCGACAAAGCTACAAAGCAGCGCTGCAAAACAAGCCCCCATCGTCGTCACCACCAGTTCAGGCCGGACCTGTACTCCCGGCCACTCAAGCTCCTCTAAGTGTTGGACAGGAGGCGATACCATCCCTCCCAAATCCAAGCACCCTCACTTCCTCGTTAGGTAGCTTCGTACGCCAAATACTCGTCATAGCGCGACAATTTCTCCCGCTTCTACAGTATCCGTGGGCAAACCAGCTCCTAAATGTTATCACACTTATAGAGCCTCTGGTCGAAAGTTTTCTGCGATGAAAGTTTTTACTCTGCTCAGTTTTATTTTTATGGCTTCCTGTCCATCTATTTTACAATGGAACGCCCGCAGCATCACTTCTAAATTAGCAGAGTTGCAGTATTACCTTTCATCTCAGCCAGTACCTATACTCGCAATTTCGGAATGCCGCCTCAGACACGGCTCTCGAATTCAGCCCTATGTCCATTACCCTAGCGCGGCGGCCACGCCTAACAGCTCGTCACGGGCATCACTCTTTGTTCACTCTAGTGTGCAGCAAGCTGCAGAAGATGTGTCCCATCTGTGTACAGAAACAGCTGAATTTGCAGCATGCACGGTCGTATTTCGCTCTTTTAAGATGACCATTGTGTCTGTATATATATGTCCTACTGGTCGCTTTGATGCGAAGTGCATTCGTAGCCTACGTCTTCAATTTCCTGGTCGTCTCCTTATATGCGGAGATTTTAACGCACACCATCCTCTCTGGGGTAGTAAACGCACGACGCCTCGGGGTACGGCTCTCGCAGATGAGATTGAATCAACAGACTTGATTATTCTGAATGACGGCTCTCCTACATTTTTTGGTCATCACGGAAATCCTAGCGTGCTGGACATTACTCTCGCTTCCCCAAATCTTGACGTGTACTGGTCGTTGGATGCGGACACACGTGGAAGCGATCATCTTCCAATTTTGATGAATATACCCGAAGTGACACGCCTCCCACGTCGTCAATACAGTGTAACAAATTGGGACGCATTTCGCGAAAATTTTCACTTTCTTGAGCCGTCAGAGGATATACTAAAAGCTATTCCTGCATGTCTCGTTCAATCCACATATAAAATATCTTTAAAGATATCTCAGCCGTCCCCGGATTTGAAGTTCGTACGCTTACGTGCTGTTCGCCGCCGCACTCAGCGTCGTGCGCGCCGATCTGGCAAGGTCTCCCATTGGATAGACTGTCGTCGTGTTACGTCAGCTTTACTCCGTCATACTCGGGCACTTCGACGTCGACAATTTCGTCAATTTGCCTCGTCATTAACTCCATGTACACCTAAGCCAAAGATCTACAAGGTACTGAGAGGTATGGGCTGCTCTCCAACACCTCGAGATGTGTTCATCGCCCTCAGTCTTAAAACTGGCCTTGAATTATCACGACTTGCAGATGATTTTGCGGTGCGCTTCATTGTACCCCAACGCCCTTCTGGATCTTCATATCCTCGATCACTGACTGGTCCTGCACGAAGTCCGGAGAGTATGGATCATCCTTTCACTATGTCGGAACTAGATGCGGCTCTTAGGAAATGCAAACGCCACAGTGCTCCTGGGTCTGATGGCATTACTTACCAAGCATTGCGTAACCTGAGTGACAAGTCACGCGTCGTCTTGCTCGAACGCTTAAACTTGGCGTGGACTACTGGTACTCTTCCGCAAGAGTGGAAGCATGCTGTAGTAACCCCCATCTTAAAACGAGGCAAGCCTTCGTCGGAATTGTCATCGTACCGCCCAATATCTTTGACCTCGTGTGCTGGAAAACTCCTAGAACGCTTGGTGCTTACGCGTCTCCAGTGGTACCTTGACGACATTGAAGCACTGCCACCTGAAATAGCGGGATTCAGAAGTGGACGCTGCACTGCTGACTGTATTGCGAGCCTTACATCAGCGTTGGAAGACGCTCGTTCACGAGGAGACACTGCTTTGGCAGTGTTTCTTGATGTTGAACGAGCTTTTGACTCGGTTCCACATGATGTAGTTCTTGCCTGCTTGAATCACCTTGGCATAACAGGAGGAATGCTAAAATATTTCCAGGAGTTTCTGAGCAACAGGACAATTAGTGTTTGCTTGGGCAAGACTACGGGAGCCGTGCATCCACTGTTGCGTGGGTTACCTCAAGGTAGTTGCCTTAGTCCAGTGCTGTTTAACATCGTGATGACGACAATACCTTTATGCATGCACAAATCACCACACCCTAGTGGTATTATCATCTATGCAGATGACATCTGTTTGTGGGCTTCCCACTCCGATCGACGCATTCTACGTCCCTTTATGCAAACATCCCTCGCGCGTGTTGCAAACATGCTAGAAGATCTCGGACTTTCCGTCTCGGCGCAAAAAACAGCGGTGCTCGCTTGTTCCCGCCGCCCCTTCCGTCATGGATTTCCGCGGCTCACTTTATGTGGGACTCGAGTACCGCGCGTGCGTAGCTATCGATACTTGGGGGTCGATCTTGATTCCCGATTATGTTGGCGTCGGCACGTTACAAATCTTGTACGTCAGACGGCGATGACGACATCTCTTATTCGTCGACTTCGTGGACTTGAGTGGGGATCGGCCCCTAAAGCCCTACTATGCGTGCACCGGGCGCTTAACCTTTCCCGCATTCTTTACGCGGCGTCATATTTGCCGCCTACGCGATCTCTATGGGATCAGCTGGAACGATGCCACCGAGCCGGAATAAGAATGGCTTTAGGCTTTCCCTCGTACTCTCGAATCGATGCAACGTGGATTGAGGGCCGAGAGATGCCGGTAGCTTTACACGCTGCGAACCATGCTCTTAAACATCTGGTTCGGCTTGCTGAGTCTACCAGTGGTGTCTCGCTGTTCACTGACATGCAACAGCGTCATCTTTCACAATATGGCGGTCATTGCACTTCTCTAGTTGAGGCTCTCGGCTTCATACCCTCCGTCCATTCTCCTCTAGTTGACTCCCCGTGGAGCAAGCACCCGTTCACCATCTACGAGGACATCCCGGGTTTCCACGGAAAATCACGACACCCCTGTGTGGTTAGTCGAGCCCTGACTGAGGAGGTGATGACGTCTCGACATTCCTCGTTTACGGCCATTTATACTGATGGCTCTGTCGACTTCATTCATGATGTCGCGTCTGCAGCTTACCACATCCCATCAGAATCCTGCTCATGGTCAGGACGGTTTGAGCATGCCGTGTCGTCGACTACAGCTGAGCTGAGTGGAATCCACGCAGCTCTTCTTCACATCACGACGAAACCACCAAATAACTGGCTTTTGGCAACAGACTCTCGGTGTGCGGTGCATAGTATCCTCAGCAGCAAAGGCGCCAATCCTGATTTGGTTCGTGAAATAATTAGTCTGGGTCATCTACTTGTCTCCCATGGCTCTAACCTGCGAGTACAGTGGATACCTTCGCACATTGGCTTACCCGGAAATGAGATGGCTGACCACCTGGCCTCAACCGCTCTAAAACTGCCCACTGCGACGTTGAATCTCCCCAGCCACTCTGACCCGAGATTGGCTATTAAGATTTGGATACAACACAAGCATCCCGTTTCCAGTGTGGCGTCTGATGATCCTCCTCCTCCAGCTTGTACGCGTGGCCTAACACGGAAGTTCGCTTCCCTTCTCCACCGCCTAAGAGCAGACTGCGCGTACACGCAAGTGAACCTGCACCGCATCAAAAAAACAACCAGCCCCTTCTGCGAGCACTGCGATCAGCCAGAAACGCTGACGCATATATTTTTTGAGTGTGGACACTACAATGCAGAAAGAACTGTCCTTCTAGCTTCACTGAAGAACCTCGGTGTTTCACCCACCCTCGTGGATATGCTATTCCCCAAGGGTCCACCATCCACGTGCACACGTCTCCGAAAGACTGTGTTCAGCTTCTTGGATGCCTGTGGGCTTCTGGCAAGACTGTGATTAGTGAGAACATACGACCGCCCACTTCTCTTTTCGTGTTTGTGTGCCAGTGATAGTTTTTCTCGCGAAGTTTCCTGCGGGAATTTTGTGAACATTTTGTGATGCTCGCGTTCTAGATGTGCCCATTTTCTCACTTTTGACTGATTTTTTGACGACTCTTTATTTTACTTTAATTTGTTAACTTGTGTTTCATCATCCTATATTTCTCATCGTCATCTGTTCCCCCTCCTTTTCCCTGCATTCATTCTCATCAAAACTGCAATAACCCAAGCCCGTGAAACTTTTCCACAGCCAGTGAGAAAAACCTCACGTCAGGCAAACACCACCACCACCA
>JAZHYW010008787.1:0-82985 GCA_037355805.1 Ixodes ricinus | reverse complement strand
CGAAGTCGAGGAAATCGCAGGCGGATTTTCCAAGACAATGCCCCTTTTTCGCTGCTTGAACTGGTGATCCGTGCGAACAGCCTGCCTAAGAACATTCAGTGCCTAAACAGCAACATTTTGGTTTTGGATCGTGGACTAAACTTGATTATAAACTGTAAACATGGTTGCCAAACGCAAGTCTCAAAAGACCACGAGTGATCGCGGAGTAACTGCCAACCACGTTTTGGTATGCCTGAACGAAATCGCTCACGAAGAGAGCCCGTAACCGCTTCGCAAACGCAGCTCAACCGCCAGTGTGAACGCGAAATTACGTCGTGGAGGATCTTTGAGCCGTTTAACTTCGACAATATCATCTCCCGGCACTGCTTCGCTTAGAATTCGTGGCGAAGCAGGGGAGACCGGCTTTCCAGGCGGGACCTACGCAAAGGTGGTTTAGGGCGTCGCGGTGAAGGCGAACGAGCTACTCGGGGCGAAGCGGGTGCAGAAGGCGATGGACGCCGAAGATAATCGTCGATGTCTCGTGAGCGCTCACCGCACCGTTAGCGAAGGTCGTTTGGTTTGAACAACGAGGTAGAGGGGCTTAGAGCGATAAACCGGGGTTCCGGTCTGCACTCGAAAGTGACCCCCATAAGGCCGCTGCCATTTTACGCAAATCTGACCACTCGTCACGTGACCAAACCAAATACGTGACGTCACAGGAAAGATGGCAGCGCCCAGGCAGCGTCTGGCCCCCGCTGGGCCGGAGCTTGTCGGATGCTTTGTTCGTTGTCGTTCGTCTCGGCGAATTGATTTTAGACGCGGAAGCCGTCATATGAGGCCGGTCGAAAGCGACTTTAGAGTTCAGCGTGGTGTCTCAAGTAGGTATAACGTGAAAATACGGCGGAACGGTCTGCATTTCGCTGGTGACCGACGGGGATATTGCCACGAGAGAGACAAGCGGCCCTACTTTATTCGGACCTCGGATTAATTCGGATACCGCTGGGATAAATTTTAAGGCGACTTTTCTGTGCTCTCGTCGACCATCGAAATCTTTGAGGTCTGCGGTGAAGCGTGTGCGATATATTTGGATACACAGTTTAGCGACGGAAATTGCGTGAGTCGTGCTTGGCAGTGTGCAATCGTGGTGCTGCTTCGTTCAAATGACCGGAGGCTGACTTCGGTTGTGCGGCGCACCGGAGAGCTGCCTTGAAGCTTGTAATTCCCGCGCCGTTCTAAATGATACTGTGCTGCTTCCCAAATTGCTCTGGCGTACACGTGCAATTTCACGGAGAACAGGTGTTGCAGTTGGTATTGATTCCGCTGGTCTGTCGCACGTTTCGTCGACACAAAAGTTTCATCAACACTCGTTACGCGAATTGCAAGCTGTATGTACATTTCATCGCGCGTGTTACCTACCCAGTTCACCCGTTCACGTCGCTTTGCGACGACAGTCTGTAGCTGCTCATTACCAGAAAAGTGTCCCACATCTATTTCAGTTCCGCTCGTCCACGGCAGTCGCAAGACCCCGAAGCAGAGGATTTATTCAGACAGAATGCCACTAAAGCAATGCAGCTTCTTTAGTGGTCAGGATAGACTCTCTTCTGTCCGTTTTGTCATATTGTCACGGATTCTTGCTCCAGTCCTATTTTCTATCAATATTTACTACTCTGGAAAGTTCCAGGCTATGCTCAGCTGTCAACGTATGTTCTGGTGGGGGTGCTGCGCACTTTGCCCATAGCCCTTCTCTCTGTGTGGACCCAGGCGGCATAGCCGAGTTGCCCGATAACAAGATACTGGTGGCAGATTATCCCGCGTCTTAAACCCCCTGCGAGCCGTGAACCAAGTCCTATCCTGAGCCCGACAGAAAAACCGCAAGACGAGCGAGTACCACGAGGACGAACCTCGGAAATACACCACGAAGAACCTGAAATCTGAGCCAGTCGCTGCAACCAGCAAGAACCACCGGAATTCGGTCTTTTGCCAGAAAAACCTAAGCTGACTGAGCCAACAATGACAAACCTGTAGCAGCAAACCGCATCCACTCTCACCACTGTTTGCATGCCCGTCGCACCTCACATTCCAATGCCCTTTCACGCAAGGTGTATGAAGACGTCGAGGGCTGGCTTGAACAATATGACCATGTCGCCCGCCACAGTGGGTAGACGAACAACCAGCTCCTGCAGAACCCATACTTCTCGTGGAAGAAACTGCCAGGCACTGGTCTGAGAACCACGAATCCTCCTTAACGTCGTGGGAAGTTTGCAAGATCGAGCTGAAGTGCACGTTCATCAGCCAACATTGACGAGAGAGAGCCGAATTCCTGATTCTGTCAAGGGCACGGCCCCAACGAGAGCGTCACCGCCTTCGTGGAGGGTGTTTTGCGCCTCATCGAAGACCCATGCCAACCCTGATGTTACAGAAGACAAGAAGCTAAGCATCCCATGTTCCTCATGTGAGGCACAACACCTTCGGCAGCCTTGTCCGCAACCCCACGACAACAGTCGAAGGGTTCAAATCACCAAGGCTTCCAACATTGAATGTACACTGCAAGCCCGAGCCTGCCAATATCAACAACTTCCAGCGTCTCGACACTCGGAGTCATCCAGCTGCAACTTCGACGCCAGCCTCCCAGGCATCTGCGACATCATCCCCAATGTTGCACGGGAAGCTACTTCCTGCCATCAGTTGCCCGGCTTTTATTTTGATTGCCGAGATTGTGTCGGAACAAGTTCGACAGGCATTTCAACTGGAGACTTATTCGCGCCAAGCGGCATCTGACGAACCAAGGGCGACTTATGCCACAAAGTCACGACGACCGCCACCGGCTACTCGTTGTTATTCAATACCAATTCAACGAGACACCCCAACGCCGAAGCATTCCCGACATCAGGAAGAACCAGTGTAGGTCCGCGCTGAACAAAATTCACCGAGGAAAACGGAGGTGCTGCGAATGGTCAACCGAAAACCACTCTGCCACCATTGCATGAGGCCAAACATGTCTACTGCAGGTACCCATACCAATGAATTGGCCTGCAAGGGTTCAAACTGAACGACCCTCGACCACGTCTCGACGAGCGTCTGCGAAGCATTGGGGATTATCTTCGGCGGCCTTTGTCCCTGGTGCCGACATTACCCCGAAGCTTCTGATCCCCTTCACCTCGACGGGAGGTAAGCACGACAAAGCAGGTGAGCGGTAATGCAAGCACAGTGGATTTGGTGTCTGTTGTCGTCGAAGGACAATGCCTAATAATTTGCTCACACTAATTATCTGTGTCCATGCCACGAAGCAAACAATTTCCAACTTAGAAGGAGAATGCCGCTGAGTGACTTGAAGAAATAGAATGGTTCGTTGTTCTCAAAAGTGTACACCAAGCATCACCCGACTTCACTTTGCCACACGAGACTTACACAAGTTGCAGTGGTCGCGGGATGCAGAAGAAATCACCATTACGGAATGGAAGTGAAATGGCTTGCATAGCAAACAAAAATTGTTGCCAGCCATCAAGTCAATGGTACAGGAAAAGGCAAAGCCATGTAAGCAATACATGCCCGAGCTTGCTGCAGTGACGGAGAAAACTACCAGGAAAAGTTGTGGATTAGAGGCCAGCCCTGCAGCTCCAGTGCATGAGATGTCGGTGGCGGCACATTACGTATGATTACAAGACGGCATCAGTCAGTCGAAGTATTGCCACTCGACCAAACTGAACACAGACGTGCCATTAGCGTCATCCGACAACAAAGAATACAGGTGCAACAACTGAACGCCTGACACGAGACTGTCGCAGAAAGAATTCATTATGGAACCCTTTGCTAAGAATTCATAATTGTGTAATCAAGTGGAGATAAACAGATTTGATGCACTAACCAAATAAACATATTTCCGCTTGCCTTTACGCCTTCAGAGTCCAGACACCAAGAAGTGTGTTCACAGCACACGCTGGACCTTTTGAGGACAATCACCATCTCCGACCCCTCAGTATTAATTAATGAGACATACCAGACTGGCAGACTTGTTGCATGGGGCTGCATTCGTTCCACCTCTCCTGAACATGTGGTGCATCCGAAAACAAACTCCAGTGATGTGAAAATGTCATTTAATATTTTATTCCCTCCACTGATGTGAAAATGTTATTTATTAATTTATTCCCTCCCGGGGTCTTCGTAGGCATTGCAGAGATGATACTTAAAACTACAACATGATAATAACATCATAGCACACTGAAATTAATGAGCACAAAACCAGCCCAGCTACCAAAAATAAATATCACACTCGTAAGGAATAATTATAGCTGTAACTTGTTAATTACAAAGACGAACACACCTCTGATCATCTAGTTTAATTAAATGGGTTGATACGTTGTTCTATAGCAGGACGTTCTTTGTGTGTAAAACACAATAGACCATTTGCAAAACCCCATCAAGTAACACATTTACCACCATTTTTTTCGGCGTAAAGCACACGAATGGGCCCCAGTTCACGTTGAACGCTAATGCAGCATTCGAGTCCAATAGGCGCTGAGTCGAGTTAACAGTGGCGGCGGACATAACATTCTTGTCGATCAAATGCCCAAAGCATGAAGGCCTTGGGCAATTAGAGTAGTATCCTTGGGTAATTAGAGTAGTCGCTACTGTAATTCGTTCCATCGCAATTTGGCAAGCGGCAAAGGCTACAGTCTCGGTGAGTCAATATGCACCTTGGAGAGAGGCCCATGACAACATATCATCAGAGTGCTCATCTGCACAGATTTGTCACATACCTTCACTCCGTCTCTCTGATAGGCTCTAGGGGGCTGTGGCGGTCGCCCTTTTCCAAGTTACGGTGATACAAGGTATAGGCAGCCCACACTTTTGAGAAAAGTCTATTTTAGATACCGAAAGTATGTGTCAACATTTTTCAACAAGACTGCTCTTAGGGCAAGGGATGAACACAAATACGAATTATCTTGTCCAGGTAATTAGAACAAGTAAATAATTGACCGACTAATACGATGCACTCGTGATGAAAAAAAAGTATTGCTGCAAGAAGTCTTACGAAAGAGAAAAGTGTGCAGATAATCAATGCGTAAACCAAAACGGTTGTTCTTATAGCAAGTTTAATAGCTTTGAAGCAGGTACCCGCGACGATTTATTCATCCGCACACTCAATAAAACGTCATCCTCGCAGCTGAAAATAAGTGTGCACTTCGCACTCACAAAAAAAGGAAGAAAAGCGATCGAATGTAGAATCGTCGATTAGCACAAAACGTAAAGATCGCTGGAGCTTCCTCGCTAAAAGTTGGCTATGATTATGCCTGGGCTGAAACGAATTTCCCTAGGTCCTACGTCCGACGCACATATTTCGCGCCGATTCTCAGACATTCCAACGTTCAACCAAAGCTAAGAGAATGCGAGAATTGCACGCTAAAAGCACTCAAATTTCGATCGATCCTAGAACAAACCCGGGAATCCGAGCACCGGTACGGCGATATGGCTGTTGCTGTCTCACAAGCGTTAATATCCAGCTGATCAGGAGCGATCTTGCGCAAAAAGGGTATGAAGTCTTATTCCTTCATGTTTCAACGTTATACTTGCGTCAGCGAGCACAAAAAAGCCCGAAGTCTTCGGAAAGCAGCTGCACATCACGGCTACCGCGCACCGAACAAACTCGCATTTACTAGCTCTGGGCGCTGCCATCTTACCGATGACGTTACGGCTTTTGTGAGGTCACGCAACGAGTGGTCACATTTGCGTAAAACACGGCGGCAACCGGGGGTGCCACTTCCGAACTTTCGGTTTATCACTCTAAGCCCCTCTACCTCGTTGGGTTGGAAGCAGTGCAGCCCAGGTTGCCGGTAGGAGCATCGGCGACCAATGTGAAGGTCTTTCCGCGGTGCTAGCACGGCGAGAGTGTGTCAGCTGTTCTCCAGACATCCGTCCTTCTTGGTGCCGACTGTTCCCGGCGGACGTACTGGGGTCGTTCCTTCTTGCGTAAAGCGTACTGGGTTACAGCCGTGTCACGTCGAGAAGGCACCGGGTATCTGGCGGGCAACTTGTGGAGGTCGTCGGGTCATGGCGGCGTAGGTAAACGTCCGCTCCTCCGGGGCGGCCACGTTGAGGAGAGCTTCCGGGTGCAAGGTTGCTGGACCTCGTAGCGTACGATCTCGGAGACTGAAAGCGTGGCCGGGCGCTCAGCAGCGGGCAGCAACTTCCACGGCTCCTTTCTGACGCAGTCCCCGGTTGTCTCGCGTATGTCCGTTGACAAGGTAGCACCTTAACAATGAGGCTGGAGCGACGCCAGGTATTCGTCGCTGGTAGTGCGAGGCTGATGAGTGGAGGCACGGTCGGTATTCGTGGCTTCCGCCGCGAATGGATCGACGGTCGCAGGTGGACTGCGCACAAACCCCCAAAGATGTTTTCTTTAAACCCCCGCATAAGCATCCTCAGTTTCTTCGCTTCAGACGCGTCGGGATCCAATCGCCTATTGAGTCGAAACACGTCCTCCATGAATCTAAGGATGCTCTCGTCGGGGTCTTGAACCCTTGCCTGAAGCAGCTGCTTAGCGCATTCTCGTCGTTGCTGGGTCGCAAAAACTCGGCGTAGCTCATATTTTCACGCTCCCTATGTGGTGATCGTCGCCACCTGGTGTTTACAACAGCTCCGTGCCGATTCCTTAGGAGAGAAGCAGACGTCATGCAGGCTTTACTCCGGCGTCAACCCCTTCTTACGGACAACTCGCACGTAGTTCTGCGTCCTATCGTCGAGGTCTCTCTAGGCTTTACCGTGGAAGGGCACCAACGTACGAGGTGCGAAGGGGGAGGAACATGACATGGGATGCAGCAGCAGGGGTGCCGTTCGGCTGGCCCTGGGAAAACATCTCCTAGTTTGGCGATTCCGACCTCCGTTGTTCCAAGAATGGACCAGATTCCGGCGGCCGTACACGTGCTTCGCCGTCTTCTGCGAAAGGGTAACCTTAAGGGGCTGAGCACCTTACTTGGCCGGCGTGCCTTCTGAGGGGTAGGCTTTAAGGGCACATATTCGATAGCCCGCATTTCTACCTAAAATATCCCGGATCGGACAAAAATAAAAGCCGGATGGGGGTAGACTTAAAATAAATGTTTAATCGCCACTCTTGCGCAAGAAACAA
Source organism: Ixodes ricinus (assembly GCA_037355805.1). Lineage (NCBI taxonomy): Eukaryota > Metazoa > Arthropoda > Arachnida > Ixodida > Ixodidae > Ixodes > Ixodes ricinus. Next base: position 75,883 of record JAZHYW010008787.1, on the reverse strand, counting down.
AATGAGAGAACCAGCGTTTTGAAAGTAGCAGCGAGCGTCGATGGCGGCAGAAGCGAGTGATGATTTGTCGGCGTGACAGCTGATCTATACTACACTCGATATCTGGAATATTCGACCTAGAATGTTCGGGAGCGAGCTAGGGCAAGACTGAGGCCTGGTTCACACTTGCGAATCGGCGGGCGAATCTGCAAAAATTCGGCCGCCGGGCGTAGCGTCCACTGTGCATTGCCGCGGCCGATTCCGCTTCGGCGGCAGGGGATTAGCTGTAAGTGTGAACCAGGCCTGACTCTGCAAGGTTACGTTGGCCACCTTGTCTTTTACACTCGGGGTAAGAGTAAACTCAAAACTTTTTCAAGTACGGAGAAACGTTCCTTCTCGGTCGCGCACGCGGCAATATTAAAGATCGAAAACTAGTGCTTGGTATCAGACCTGTGAAGTGATCAGTTACAAGTAGCTGATTAATTGTCATTTGTTAGTTTGTCAAGTAATTTTGTAATTGCGAAGTTCCATTTTTAGCGGCATTAGTTTGGTATGTTATTTTGTTACAAAATATTGGTAACGAATTACTTTAATTACTCATTACTTTTTTAATATAAACATAGTACAAAAACTTGAGCAATGTGAGTAGGCAATTCAGTAGCATAAAGATGGCAAGTTAAACAAAAGAGAAAACCTTGTGAAGAGGAGAATAAAAATGAAAAAAAAACACGATTTGTTTATATTACCGGCAACTAGATGCACTAGAAAAACAAAGGTCGAGAGGCAACGCATGCAGCCTATCTATTTTTCAGCCCATGCCCTTTTTCAGGGCATGCAGTTTTTAGTACTGCCAGTGCCTCAAAGCTACAGGCACGAGACCATAAATTTCAGGCTTTCCGCTAACGCTTGAAAGGCCCGTTTCAAAACGTAGATTTCGTGGTGGTGGTGTCAATCTTTGATGTCAATATGACGGCTCGTATCGCGCTCGAAAGGGGCCTGATAGTGGGGTCTTTTCAAACAGAATAACTGGGCGAGTTGGCGCTCGTCCTGTCCAGCGCTCGTCCTGCCCAGTTCCTTCCTCTGTCCTTGCAAAAATTCGCGCTGTTTCATTATGAGTCTTTTCACTGTAGCCTGGATGTAATTGACCGGGGCCCGCTGGTACAGAAGAATATAGGGGCTGCTGTGGAGTGAGCCACTTTATCAGCGTCCCCGGGCGCTGGTGTGGGGAGAGGAGTGTAAGAGCTTTCGTTGATCGGTTTCTTACCTCCGCTTCTCCTAGCGGCGGTAGACGCTGATACTGAGTATGCGCACCGCTAGCTTTGTCTACATAAGTAAAGAGACCATTTCCGACCGCCGTAAGCTAGCACGATGGCAGGTGAGGTTGCAGCTTTTGCTGTTTTGGCAGCTTAGATTTGAACGGAGTGCACCTACATTCTTTCTCTTAAAGAATATATTTTATTTTAAAAGGACTACCACAATTCGGGCGTATGAAAAACGGAGTGTAACGTGCGGAACAATTTTGGAAAACATACAAATTGATTTTTTTTCTTTCTCGATAAGTGTACGGGAAAAGTAACGTAAAAGTGATTAGTAACGTAAAAAGTAATTCATTACATTTGATGCTCGGTAATTAGTAATTGTGCCCGTTACTTGAAAAATGTAATGGATTACCAATACATTTTTCAAGCAACGGTAACAAATCTGCTTGGAATTTATACAAACTTCATTATGGTTTGCGATTATTCAAATCATAAACTGTAAACGAAATAGTGAGAATTTTATGGGGTTCAGTACAGAAAAGCATCAGTTCTTGAATACTACTTCAGACATCGCAAACAATATGAGTTCTGTGGTGATCTGAACTCCACAATAAATCCGGCATTAAAAGAAGTGCCTAAAGGAAGTATATTGAAACATTTAATTTTTCATGTTTATGTCAACAATATTGTTAGCACTCACGAGAGTACTAAATGCTTAATATACGCAGTCAATAAAATTATTATTTTTGCTACTGATCATGAAAATCTACTTCTACATCTGGCCAACGACGTATCTGATAACAGGAAATTATGTTCGGACTAAAAAATAAAGATATCACTTCAATAGGTTGCATTTGTTTAAATACGTGTAATACTAAAAGAGTTGATTGTTTTCAGACTCCAAGAGTTGTGTTCTATCAAACTGTCATTGAATCATTAAATACGTATCTGAGAAAACATTTCGCTAACAGTTGTAGAGTTGGTATATAAGAACAACCAACGCGACCGACCTCGACAGCAGTTTCTTCCTGGACACCGAAAGAAACAGGAAAAAACGACTCTATTTAGAGTCATGGCATATTCAACATACAAAGAACAACCTGAACCGGTCGATCGGTATTCGCCCAAGCAGTTACATTCACTGACTTTAAGGAGTGACGAAAAAAGAAGACGATTCCAACGGCAGCGACAAGGAGAAGACAAAGACGAACACCCATCCAATTAAGTCCCCCGTGAACAATGCGACCGAGCAGGCGGCGAAACGTCGGGCTATTTAAACACAGTTAATTAGAGTATCTTCAGTATCTGTATAAATCTATCTTGCCTCTCATTTAAGTTACTTGTATAGGGTGCGGGCTACCACCGCGGCAACAAATCTTGCGAAAGGTCACTTTCTTAATTATTGGAAAGGATATGTTATTCTACAAGATTCCTCAACTGCAGTATTTTTTTTTTCAATTTATATTCCTTTTAATATAATGATAATGAAGGAATTGTGCATGAATCTGTATAACATTGGTATACACTACTGATGTGTACAGCCTTGTGTTTGGGATATATATCATTTATTTTTCAAACTTGTCACTTAATGTAATGTGACTTTGTAACTTGTATTATTTCTCCTTCTTCAGGATAGTTTATCTGCTCATTTCTGGCACTGCCGTAATAATGAATAGGGATCGAGAGCTTGTCAAGTCGTTTAGTGCGGCATTTATTTTCCAACTCCATTATTGTATTAATGAACAAATACAATTCATATATTGTATTCATCACCACGTTTTTAAAAAAACGTAAAATATGGCATTTTAATAAATATTTTGCTTATATTTGTTTGATTTTGTCGTATTTATGATGCCGTAGGTTGCTTGCTTTTTTACACTGATGATGTCCTCTCAGGCAACCTGGTTTGATGTCTTGCAACCTTGAACATTTTCTAGCCACTGGCTCTCGATCCTCTAATATTCTGTCAGACAACCTAGTTTGATGTCTTGCAACTTTAGACCTTCCGAGCCACCGGCTATCTATCCTTGTCAATGTAGATATTCCCATGTATTATTTGCAATAAAAATAAATAATAAAGGAAGGAAGGAGAGTTCCTCTTCGCTTAAAAGAAATAAAAACACATAATAAAATAAATAATTGATTGCTTGCTCTGCGCGAGATAATCGATGCATCTTAAGTGAAAAAATAGCCAGCTAGCTATAATAATAATAATAATAATCTTTATTTTTATGTGCCCCAAAACAACCCGCAGGTCTACACTTTGGAGCACAAGTAAATGATAAAATCGAACAGAAGCGAAGTAACACTATAAAAGCAATAAAAGCAAAGTAAAGCACAGGTCAAAGGTGTGCTTTAAGCGCTTCAAGTTTCTTGCGAAAAACAGATATATCACTGAATATATCAATATTTGTATCATTAAGGCGATTATATAACGATTGTATACTTGACAGGGGCGAAGATCTACACAGGGTATTTATGTAAAATGCAGTATGGTTCCTAGTTAACCGTGAAGGCCCATGAATGTTAATTCTGGATAAAAGCATATCGTTGTCTATCATCCCATTTACTACCTTATGTAGAAAAATTAAGTCACGCTCGGCCCTTCTTTCGGACAATGGTCTCAAAGAAATCTTATCAACGAGAAAGTAATAATCATAATAAAAGCGACGTTGAAAATAGCGGTCATAAACAATACGTACGAAACGCTTTTGTACAGTTTCAATTTTCGCTGACTGCCTTCCAGATATTGAGTTCCATGCTACAGATGCAAATTCAAGCCGTGATCTTACTAGGGAGCAAAATAAACGAATAATAGAGGCTGGGTTTTTAAACAGCTGCGTGATGCGAGATATCAGTCCCAGCATCGTAGTCGCCCTGCCAACAATAGATTACACGTGTGGAATAAACGTCAATGCACTATCTATACAGACGCCAAGGTCTGTTACAGAAGATACACTTCGATAGAAATTATCTTCTAATAAATAACTATTATGTATTACATTATAACATTTGCACAAAGTTAATACCTTTGTATTTAGAGGGTTCAGTGACAAGTCGTTCAATTTGCACCACTGAACTATTCGCGACACGTCATGCTGTAAAGTATCGCAGTCAGCGAAAGTACGAACATTCATAAAAATCTTCATGTCATCTGCAAACAACAACACCTCCGCGTTTTTCACATTGGACAATAGATTGTTTAAAAATGAGAAACAAAAGGGGACCAAGAATAGACCCTAAGGGGTACCCCGAAATCGGAATAGAATGTTTTTGAGCGACTGTTATTTATGCGAACGCTTTTGGGACGACATGATAGGTAACTTTGAAACCATTTACATACCTGTGCGCAACAACCCTATAAAGACAATTTACGCAATAACAACTCGTGGTTCACGTTATCAAATGCTTTTGACATATCAAAATAAATACAATCATTTTGCCCTCTGTTCATAACAACAGGGAAAGAATAGTTCAAAAATGAGGACAGGTTAGTTTCAACCGACCGACCTGTCAGAAAACAATGCTGGCAAGCATCCAATTTCCAGTGAAAGTAAAAAAAAATTCGCTTGTGTATAACGCGCTCGAACACTTTGGAAAACCCCGACAATAAAGATATGGGCTGATAGTTACTAGAAATAGATCGATCACCACTTTTAAAAATTGGTACAACAACCGCATATTTCCATAACGATGGAAAAACTCCAGAACTAAGAGAAAGGGTAAAAATGTGCCCTAAGATGGGTATGAACAGTTCACCGCACCCCTTGATGATAAAAGATGGGATAGAGTCGGCCCCTGAAGATAACTTAGGTTTTAGATTTTTATGGCTTCAGCGATTTCTTCCATGTCTACTCTAATACAAGACAAAAAGTCATGTCAGTCAATATTGATATCCATGGACCGGAAAACTTGATGCCCAGTAAAACAGCAGTTGCTAAAGTAATCGGCAAAAACATTTGCCACCTCATTAGGGGAGGAAACATAGCTGTTGTTATCTGAGTGGTTGCGTAGGCAAATCCCTGGTTGGTATCACTGGTATCACGTGTGTGCTGTTTTGCGAACCGCCAAAAATCTTTTGGGCACCGGTTCAAGCTGCGCTCTACTCAATCAAGGTACAAGTGCTTATCTCTAGAGTACAACTATTAAGTTAGAGCCAGGTATATGCTAAACTGGGCGTAAAATAAATCTGATCCAGTTCATTTAAAAAGTCTATAAAGATGTTTTTTTTTTACGCAGAAAGGTTTTCAAATCCTTAGAAAACCAATCAGGATAAATTCAAGGCTTGGAAATGCGCTGTGGCACAAACATATCAATAGCGCCTTTAACAACGGAAGAAAAGGTCTCGGACGCCAACTCAGTATCAGTGATGGCAAGAACCGTGCTCCAGTCAAAGTTTTGGAAGTCTTTATACATGCCCAAATAATCACCCTTGACGTAACGAAAGGTTGAGTGACCACGAGATACTGGCTTCTTATGTGGAAGGCGGAATACAACTACGAACGGTGGGTGAAACACATCTATTTGCACTAAGGGGTTTATAACAGGGGTCACGTATTCAACTGATATGTTGGATAGAACGCGGTCAAGGACATTTCCAGCGCTATTCTCGATTGTGTTCAGTTGATCGAGGCTACAGTAGTCCATGAACGAAAATAAACAGGATGCTTTATTTGCCGTTATAAGGTTTTGCAATTAACAGATCCCAGCGACCAATTTACTCCAGGAATATTAAAATCTCCATAAAGGCCGGGTCACGCTCTTGCGACCGTGTACGACCGAGAGAAACGAGATCTGTTAAAACTTCTTAATTTTTTTTAGGACGGGGGAACACACTGGCATTGTGGCGCCATCTATGCGGCGACCCTGGAACTGCATTTCACAAGAGCTAAGGTTTTGCGGGATTTCCGAGGTCAAATGTGCGTAATACTCATAAAAACGTTCGTTTATAACATTGACAAAAGTTTTTCGAGCCAAGAAAGAAAGGATATTGCTCGAGAGAAATAAAAAAATATGCCGGACCGCCGAGTTTATACTGCTACCCAGTAGAGGGTGCCAGTGTGCCCTTTGGTAGTAAGACGTTTTAAGGAACCCAGGTTTAAGAGGTCGCAAGAGTATGAACGGGCCTTAAACCTGTACTCTGTACTTCGCAAAATCTATTTGTTTACTAATCTTATTAAAATGTTCTATATAAAGGACTTGGTCACAAAGTGGCGGAAAATAATAGTTACCGACTAGGCAGTTGAAGCCATCGCCTGCCTTTATCTCTAGCCAAACACACTCGGAATATCATTCCAGGTCGGGGTGACGGTGCGACGAAAGAGATGACTCACAGGCAATTAAAACGCCACCGCCATACTTTTGTTCAGTGGTCTTGTAATCTCTGACCCGGCGATACACCTGGTAGCTAGGTGTAATGTAGTGCGAATCCGGTATCCCATCACAGAGCCACGTTTCCGTGAGGCAAACAACATCATACTTAGTTGTAGCTAGGTTCGGCATAAACTCGTTGGCATTTGTACGTAGGCCCCTCACGTTTTGGTAGAAGACACTAAGCGTTGCTACCATTTTCGGGTGTTATTGTTTCCTTGTTTTGAACACGTGTAATATGAAGGCGACAGATAAACGGGTGTAAAATACTGCCCTCCGGCCAAACCTCAGGTACGTTTAGCACTGCAAACGCTGCTTCGTCACAAGCCAAGTGGAATGACGAGTACGAAGGAAATCTAGTTATCATCTTCGAACAGACAACCGTCCTTCCTTCCAGGAAAGGTTCAACGAGGTCCGCAATGTCCGACGCAGATGTGTTTGGGTCGAGCCTAGATACAAACAAAGCGAAGCGGGTTACGGTCGGAGAAACAGCGTTCCCCTTGTTTGGTTTAGCAGTGCCAGACGATAGCTTGGCTGGTTGCCGGCGCTTGACTGGAATGAAACCGTCGTCCCCCTGCTCGCCGAATTCGGGCCGTTGTCACCGGGTAATCCAGAACTCACGGGCGGGAAATCATTTTCGTCAGCACTCACTGTGTCCGGATTTGATGACGAACGGCCGGGCTGGTTCTCATGAGCAACCGTCGACGAAGGTCGAGGCTTCACAATCAGCAGGAGCCGTTGACGCAGGAGAGGCGTGAAGCCCAGGTGTGTGGGTAGCCGGGGTCCCTGCGGCGATACTTGCATAACGCGGCTGAGACGACGATATGAGTGGGATTCTGTCCAGGACGGTCTTGCGGAGCTGCAGTACCTCGGAGCGAAGGGCTCGGTTTTCCACTCTGAGGCACTTGAATTCCGCCGTCAAAATTTCCAGCTTGTTCGTCAAGTTTTCGATGAGTTGCACAACGCCCGCGTGAATGAACGGGCTTTCTTGCGCTGTGTTTGACTCACCCTCCGGGTCGGTGAAATCGTCATTGGTGGTCGAGGCTTTAGCGCCAGTGACTTTCGGAGATTGGCCATGTCGCCGAGTGCAGCTAGAACACTTGAACGTGCTTGTTCCCGTTTCCATGTACACGTTGTACTTATCAAGACCGACGTTGAGGCACTTACAGTAGAATTTACGTCCGCAGCCGGCTGAACAAACAATATATTGTTGATTCAAGTAGAAGCGCCCTGCGCACGAGCCACACACATCTTCCATCGGAGCACTGCAAGACACGTCATTCTTCGCCAGCGCCATCGCATCGAATTCCTTTGCTTTCTCAAAGATTGCGTATGTATTTTTATTAAAAAGTGAATTCCTTTGCTTTCTCGAAGCTTGCGTATCTAATTGTATTAAAAAGTGAATGGAGGGTTGATTGTGAAATGTTATTTGAGGTGCAGTCTTTAAACGAAAGTTGGGAGTTTCTGTGTTTTAGTGAAGTAAAACAATTTTGTATCATGTGCCACATAAAAATAAAAAATCTGAGGGTGCCACCAAACGAACTAACCCTCAAACGGTTATATTGCCCATATTTTTTTTTTTTACCTCACATTTACTTTTTTTTAATTTAAGCTTTTGTGATTTTGTATACGGTATTCTGACCACTACACGTCGCCATGAGAGGGCCGGCGGGAATCACTTCCGGTTCGGGTATTGTTTACACGCATTTAAAGCGCAACGTTCCTGTGGTTTTGTGCGTTCCATCATTGTATATACCTATTGCCGTGTTTTATATCTCCACTGCTTGTGAAGATGCCACAAAGTTGTAGAGTCAACTGCTCAACTACGTCAACGCGGTTCCCCGCGAGATAAAAAAAAAATGCCTTCATGCTCGATCAGTTGCTCTAAAGGGCATCTATACCTTGGTTAACAACCATACAAAGATTTGCAGCATGCATTAAACAATAGCACGTTCTGAAAGCATGACATCGCAACCCATTATCGCTTTTTTTCTGCCTGAGGCTAATAAAATTGCTAAAAGAAATGCAGCGAATTTTACAGGTGCTGCTATACTTTTATTACGATTTTTTACTATATTATATTAATTATATTATATTACTTATATTACTATATTATTACTGTATTATATTAATTTTAATATATATTACTTATATTAGTATATTATTACTATATTATATTAATTATAATATATATTACTTATATTAGTATATTATTACTATATTATATTAATTATAATTGGGGTTCGGATTTTTCGGTTTCTATTTTTCAAAAATCGGCGTACTTTTTTCGGTGTCTATTTTAAAATTCAATTTTACGTTTTTATCGGTGTATGTTTATGCCCACAAAAGTTTATCGGCTTTTTCGGTGAATATAAAATAAACACCAACGGACACAAGATCAGATTATCCATGTAGATCTGATATTTGTGATTACTCAAAGAATAAAGGTACAGATACACTGAAAAAGAAATGGACACTTCATTCGGCAAATGTGTGTACCTGTAAAAGAAACAAAAAAAAAATAACACGAGTACAAACAAGTCAGATATGAAGCTTATATGCCCAAGATCATTGAACTTCACCTTCTGTATATCAGGATTACGTGATCTTATTATAGTACACACACACATGTACTTTCCCAGGTTCTCCTTGTTGATCCGCACTCTTTCTTTCATGTTAATATGACCCTGAACTTCGAGAATGCCATCTCAACGCTAACACTGGAATCTGTCAGGCTGAGGAGATGAAGCACTGCCTGAGCCAAAATCGGCCAATCAGCCAATTGTGACCGCCAAATGACACACGGTGCGACGTTTTGAAGCACAACGCAACATGCAGACCTTGCATCAAAACAGTCTTCCGAGTTTGAAAACACGCTCGTACATGGCGAAGTTATGGGGCATTTCGGACTTCACGTTTCGATCGATGATGCGCACATTAAACCAAAACGTCGTGATGGCACCCATGTATCCCATATATCCGGACACGTTTTGATAGGCACTGTCGTTCCACTTTTTCGCCACGGCTCTGCGGTACTACTGGAAGGTCAACGTGACCTTTTCGGGTTAAAACTGAATTTTATAAAATAGATTCAACGTACTTTTATCTTTTTTATTGGTTTTAATCGAAAATGCTGAACCTAAAAAACGGACCTTTTTCGGTTAAAACCGAATTTCCGAAAATTGATTCGGCGTACTTTTATCGGTTTAAACCGAAAAATCCGAACCTTAATTATAATATACATTACTTATATTACTACATATTACTATATTATTCAAATATTTTATAACTATACTCTTATCTTGAGTACGAACCTAGCAACGCGGTAAAGTATCTATTCTGTACTCACGCACTGCTCTGTCGGTTAGGGTCCGACGTCTGATACCCACTTGGCATATCGTCATACGGCTCCGGGGGCCTGGAGTCAGCGGTAGGTGACATTGCGGCGGACTCTACACCGGCGACGAAGTTTCTTTCAGTTGGCCCTCCGTTTTCTTGCTTACTTTGCACGACAAAGACCCCATCCGGGAGCGCTTCACCGCCCGTGGCGGCCACGTACGCATGACTCTCCGCGGCGCTGATCTGCTCCTGTACAGCGCCAACGCCAAGCTCACTCCCAGGTGCTTTCTTCTTGCTCTGATTGGCCGTCGCGTCGTTGAAGGGAAAGCCGGCACCGAAGAGGCTGCAACGGTTGAAAATAGAGCACCACCGGGTAAACGCGTCTCCCCAAATACGAATGTGTTGGTACCACACTACGCGATGCACTCACCGTAACAAATTACTGTGTAAAAAAAAAAAAAAAAGGAAAGAAGCCTGGGCAGTTCTTTTGCTACAAATTATCTGTTTGCGTCTTTTTCTTTGTTTCCGTAAATGTTGGTAAAAACAACCTTTAGGGTTCTTGCACTTTCTGTAAATGATTGCATTCCTGTTGTCCACCATTGTAGAAAAACACATATTGTTCCCACAAATAATAAAGTTTTTCTCCCAAAAAAGCGGCTTTTTGTTATGAAAGTTTAAGAAAAAGACAGTTTGTCATAACAAATACATGCAACTTGTAAAAAAGAAACGTGTTTTTTTTTTTCTGGAAGTTTGTAAAAATAGTCTTTTTTTCCAGGCTGCAAGAAAAGTTTTACAACTAGCTGTGTCGCTAGTATTTACCTCGGAATTCAAACGCTCAATATACACAAAAGCGGGAAAATACAATACCATGAACTCTCGCATACAAACAGAACACACAAATAACAGCAACAATGCAGCCAAACCAATCACGCACCCTCCTCTACGCAACCACGTTCACCCAATTGCTATTTGTGGCAGCCTAATTTTTGAATTCGACTTGGCCGGTAACTGCGACATTTGTCGCATGAACACGTAGAGGCTGACCAAGTATTACTCCTACTAAATATTTCTTTGATATTTTCTTGCTGAATAGTATATATCTCTTAATCGAGCGCCTTCGCAAAAGCTACAGTAGAATTTAGACATAAAATACAGTCAATAAATTTTAATAAATATTGATTGAATTATGTTAAAAAAGCAGTATTGAATTTGATTTTCATTGGATGTTATATTAATTATTAGATTTTAGTTAAATATTTAATTAGCGCGACATTTAACCCCCAGGCTAACGTCCTCCGAGCCCCAAAACACACAGGAAAGATACGGCATTCATAAAACCGCCACAACCATTCTCTATATAAAACATTTGTTGGATTTAAAAGCAAGCTACCCGACTTCCAGTGGCTGTAGTGTAGATTAACACAGGGCTGCCGAATTTTTATATACACTCGGTTTCGAATGGAAAGCGAGCAGCGGAGCGTGTGGCCGCCGACACATGCTGAGCCAAGCTGCGCCTCCTAAAACCCCCGAAACTAAAAAAAAAAAAATGCGGGCTGGAGATTACAGCTGCCAGAGTATGCGTCACACTCCCCGTGTATTACCCACGAACAGCACTACCAAAACTTCACCGCTGCGCCGGTGGTGCGTTTGAAGTTCCGTCACAGCCACTTACGCTGGCTCGACAAGAGCCACGCGAGGAAGCTCGCTGCTCACAGCAGGAACAAACCACTTGCACCGGCGTCCGTTCAGCATGACCGCAGCGGGCATTGCTCCCTCCTAAATTGCGCCGTTTCTTTTTTACTGCGATAGTAGTTTGTGGGCCACTTTGCGGTTCTGGTGACGTGGACAGCGTTCCTTATCGACGTGGCCATTGTCGGTACTTCGCCAGATTCCCCATTGACGTCACGCCGCGCATAACGTCACCTGTTAGCTGGCGTCAGCTGACACCCTGACGTGACATTGTCATGTCAAGTCACGTTGCACAGTGACGAAACGCGACTTAATGACGTCGGGTGACACTGCGAGTTGCGTGATGTCAAAACGACACGTCACACTGCTACGTCACATGACAATACGTCGTTACCTGACACCATGACGGCACATAGAAACATAAATATTAGTCTGCTGATCATGGAAACAATAAAAACAGCTTTTTCTCTAACTATGCCGGAAAGGTTCTCGGGCGATAAAACGAATAAGGCTAGGTGGGTGTTATGCCGGCAAAACCACGGGACTAAAATTAGGTGGAGCTACACGGTTGAAACTTGAGTGCGCGAGTTTGGAAGTGTTCTTCAGTGAACACGAGGCGGTTTTAGAGTATGTTCAATAACATTGCATGAGACGTTCCGGCAGCCACACCGACGACAAGGAACGGCTCATGCATACATATGCAGTTTCATCGGTCCCTGGACTTCAAAACTTGGGTGCGTTATTTTCGGATTGCTTGCACTTATTACAAGGCAGTCATAGTTTGCGTCTAATATTAAGAGGCTCACAAAAAGCTCTATACTTGTTACGACGTCATTGGTACCAAAATGCTTTGGAATTTTTTGCTCGATGTCTTACTGGGTTTAATGCGAAATGCCTATGCCGATTCTAGGCTGCGCGCTTGCACGTTTACGGGTCATTCAGTCTATCTGCTCCGAAATGACACCTTAGCGGCGCCGACATTACGGCTCAGCTGTTGCAGTATTCCACCTTATAAATAACGTGCTTTTTCTTTGTACGCGTTGTTATTTTTATGTATGTGAACAGTTTAGCAGAAACTGTGTGACATTCGAGACAGAGAACATGAGGGGACCCAGGATGGCTTCTAACGCCTAAGTGAAGTTAATTACTCGGCATACTTTTATATATCAGCTTCCAAGCTCGTCCCGTGTCCGCTCTAGTTCTTCTGCCTTGTGTGTGGTGCTGAGATTTCCAAAATGCAGGTCCACCGGCTCCTGCGTACACCAAACAACTTAACGGAATGCAGTACCGTATTTGCCGGGATATACTCCGGGACTATAGATGTTTAAATGTTGAAATCTTAGGCTGTGCGGACTATCTGCGCGTGCAGACTATTGAGGAAGATTGTTCTTCAAAATCGTTCAATATGAGGAGACGTGACGGATTCTGCGAAGGAAAGAGTATGCTAATGGTGATTTATGTATAATACAAGCTTGTTTGTCACCTAACAAAGCAGACATTTGTTAAGGTGTGCTGTGTATGTGAAGATTTTTCTGTCGCTAATCACCAGGTGCGGACTATGCAAGTACAGGCGGCCTATGGACCGATTGTGGACTATCTAAACAAGAACTTTTACTGTTTACGCCAAATTTGCCCCTGCGGACAATAAAGCGGGTGCAGACTATTGCTCGGAAAATGCGGTAGCTTTATAAATTGGAATTTTAGCAAATAGTTAGCGTGTTCCGTACCGCACAACTGGAGCCCTTGAAGCAGGCTTTTAAGCACGCGCACCGTGGTCACGGCGTAACCCGGGTGAGCGCTTAAAAGCCAGCTTCAAAGACTCCAGTTGTGCGGTACGAGGACACGGTAACGGTTTGCTAAAATTTTCAGATGATAAGGTTACCGCATTTTTCCGGCCCTAAGCCAGGAGGCGCAGCATGTGTCGACGGCCACGCTCTCTGCTGTTCGCATATATTTCGAGCACGATAATACTATACCATGTAACTGCGATTGCGAATAAACGATCCTTCATAAAATTATTCCTTTTAGCTATAACTCGTTCAGTGATTTAATGATACAACGTTTTGCTGGAATGAGGAAGTATAAATTTTTAAACCAGCTTTGTTTTCTTAGAGATAATGGGAAACTCTGTATTGCGTTGATTTAAGGAAAAACTACATGTTTTAGGGTAATGCAAACTCTGTGCTTTGTAGCGATAATACAAAGACCTTTAGACTGTTTATTTAACCCCTCGTGTTTTAACCGCAAAGCTTGTCTGTATTTTAACCTAAAGCAGGAATCACAATGCTCATACATTATACAAAAGACAGTGTGCAAACACCAGTCACCGGAATATCCCTGGTTCGAATGCCGCTTGCCAAGTTTTCTCTTTAAACTCAATGTCATGCATCATTCCAAGCACAGATCTCGCGGTGACTCGCGTTCAAATCTGTAGGCAGACTGACTTTACTATGATGTATAAACAGTGAGACCCCGACTTAACAAAACCTCTTTCCTATCTTGATGTAAATTCTCCGGATATGCTTGTTACATTGCAAACATGTTTTACAGCACTGTTTGTTCTCTTCTGCCGTGGTTTTTCTGGTAAATGCGGCGATCCCTCCTAACAAAAGCTGTAAAACAAATTACCTATTTTATATTCATGTTTAAATGAAGTTACAGATTCGAAATTCATTTTCAGGTGATAATGTTTCAGTCCGAGTGCACGGCCGTTTTGAATGCAACCGCCATAAATATCTGAGTTATCTTTGCCAGCTGCCATGGCAACTATAAACAGCTGGCAGCGCAAGGTCGCTAAACTCGTGGAACACAAACCTTATTTGCGTTCTGACGCAGCGGCGGGTGTGACCGAAGGAACGCCGCGAAGTTTCCTCCTCCCTAATAATCAAAGGCGCGCTCAACTTCTGCAACTTTTGACGTTGGAGGGACAAAAAAATCCCCCGCGATCCCTAGGCGGTGCACAAGAGCACGAGACAAGCGCGGGGAGGCGAGCGTTCACGCCGCTCGCTGTACGTTTTCTTTGAGCTCTGTAGTGCCGTCAATCCCGTAATGCCTCGCTCAGGCGAGGAGCGAGAGCAGACGATGGGAGTTCGACTGCTACGATGCGGCATTCGCACAGCGGAACTGAAAGAAAAAGTAGTTTTAGATGCGGAGCATCTCTTGCTCGGGTCTATGTCCCGCGGCATTGCAGTCCGCACTCACCACTACGCACGCGCAACTCTTAAGCCTTCCCTCTTCCCACAGCTGCGCGTTACTCTCTCCGCTCTCTCTCTCTATCAGCTGCGTGTACTGCGCGTGCGTTCGCTTCTAGTCACACCGCGCGCGCACGCGCAACTCTCCTTCTCTAGTCTCCTCTCCTTCAAGTGTGAAAAAAAATAAACGGCGAGAGGCGAGCATTCCAAGTTTCTCTGCCGCGAGCCGCGACGAAGAGCTCGCGTAGGGGGTACGCTAGGGCAGTCGGTGGCGCCATCTCTCGTCGTCAGCACGCAACTGACTCTTTCCTCGGAACCAACACGATGCTCCGCATCACCCCGCGTTCCCTCGGGAAGATGGTGTATTTTTTCTTCTCAGAAATCGTGACCCCTGGGCCACAAACTCAAACGTGAGCTTGAATTGTAAGGGTCCGATATTTGACGAAGGGAGGAATCGACGACCCGTGGTTTATCTGCAAAATTTTATTCGGTATGTTGCTATACACATCAGAGGTCGCGTTATCTAATATCATCCGAGTGCGGGTGAAAATTGCAACATTTGTCGACAAATCTCTCACAGCAGAAACCTGTGACGCATTCACTCAGCGACCGGGAAAGCTAAACATGGAGACGTTACACGAGGCTTGAACAAAATCCTAATTGAACGTCAGCTATCTTGCCCCGTCGTATTTTGTTTGAGAACGCCCTCGTTCTCGACGCTCTCACCAGGAAAATAAAAAGACTTACGTAACTTATTGCTAGATATTCGAACCAACTAGATTTAAGCCGTATCCTTTCAGTGGTTCACCCGTAATACCATGCTTAAAACGGACCAAGCTTTTGCGCGTACAGTGTCGTCAATTTGCTCTAGTGTATGCTGTTTTGTAGTCGGCTGGTTTTGAGAATTGTACGCCTCAGCAAATACTTCTGACAGCCGAGCTGCTTAACAGGAAGTCATCGCAAGTATAATTTTCACGCTGCAGCAACCAACGTTTATAGATAAACGCTTGCAGCGACCACACTCTCGCATTCCCATCCATCACGTCGAACAGAAATGCGCTAGTTTCGGTTTGAGATCGGTAATCTTCTACATCTATGGCGACAGCATCAGACTTCACTCGGTACATTCGGCAAGTTCGTTCGGGGCCGGTTCTCTGTACAGCGCTCCGCGAGTGCGATGCGTGGGAACTCTCACAGTGCAAGCCTGGATCGCGGATCGGGAACTCGTCGGTGGCATCACCGGCGGCCATTGCTTAACAACAGGCAATACGCGGAAGTCTAACGGAAAAACACGCAAGAGTAGATATATTGAAGCTTGTACATGGTGCTCGAAGGCGAGTATTTTATGATGTGCTGCGATCATTTTATCGGGTGCTTGGAGATCAGATACACATTCGTCAAGCGTTCGAACGTTGAATTCAAAAAAATGGGCCGGAGCCCAATTGGGCCACTGACTCTACCGACGGTCGCTTGCTTCGGTCGCTAAATAAATGACTCATTCAGCGACTGAACGGCACGCTCCGAGTTTTAGTTTGGCACTGGAAGCCCTCAGCAGCGGTTCAAAGAAAAAGCTTTCACCAGAAGTGCTATGTACAATTGGTTAAAACGATGCGAATGTCCTCAGTAAAGGTCTTCTAACTTATAGTTTGCTAAGATCTGATGATGTTGAAATCACGAATGACTCCATAATAACTCTCGGTAACCCTTATCTAAACACATCACAGTTCACGCCCAACAAAGTCGCCCTCGACCCTCAACCACACCATTTATTTAAAAAAAATTAATGGTATTCTAAAACGTTTAATATTCTTGCCCACAATATTTACTGTTATTTGCAGAAAACAGGATAGAAGTTCCATGGTCGAGAACGACGTGCTAAGATAATAACATTGAGTTTTCCTGTTTATCCCGTAGCATGCATTAGCTCCTGTCAAGCGGTGACTGCTGGTGGTGCCGCTCGACCCCAGCAGTACAGTCCTCTATACACGATACAGCCTACTAAAATATCAGTGGTGCCAGTGCTATTGGACCTAAATCGTTTTTTGCATTCAACTTTCACGATGACAACTTAAACTGCGCAACAGTTCCAAATCTCGAGCAAAGCATGTCGTCTGAAGTGTCTTCAGCTTCCCTTCTCATGCGTCTTATAGCAAACTGAAGTACCAAAGTCCACACCACGCGGAACAGGTTCGATGAGAGTTGCGGTGGTTTCAGTTTCGTTTTCGAGTTCGTCGCCTTGGTGACGCAGGCATGTAAACTTTTTTCAGACAATATTTTCAGTGGAATTTGTGTCAACTGGACGTTTCTGGTACCCTTTGACGCGAAATATTGCAGTAGTTCCATCACTGCACGCATTGACAAAAAGTCGTCTGCAATCGCTGCAACGGCCAGACAGACGCGTAAGAAAATGGCAACTGCCGCCTGCTCCGATCGCTTCGCCGGCTCATTCAAAATCTAGAACATTAAAACCGCGCATGTCCTCTATACAATTGGATATTCTGATTGGCTTTATGGAGGACCACCCACTATTGGCGGAGGCCTGCACCGAGCTCACCGCAGAGTTCACTAGAGATGGGCGAACTCTGTGGTGGGCCGAGCTTATGCGGCGCCTAAACAGCCAGGGGCCGGCGAACAAGACTCGGGCGGAGTGGCAGCAGTTTTTGGAGTGCGAAAATCAGAGGAGCAAAGTGCAACACAGGTATCCTAAGTGAGAAGGGAGGGGCACGGGAGGCGGGCTACCCGAGGTTCGCCTCCGACTCCAAAAGAGGAGCGAATACCTCGAATCCCTAGGTGTGGACACAGTTCAAGGGTGCGGCGGGCCAGTGCTGGGACTGGAAGTGAGATCACACCATTTTTGCGCTTACATGCCGACTTGTATGGTGCACCGCTTGGCAATGGAAAAACACCCCCAAACATTGCTGCATGCCCTTGTGCATGGCGAAACAAAACCTTGCTTAGATGCCCTAGGGCATATCACCCATCTTGCTGTCATGTAGGGGGTCACAGTATATTTGTATGATAATTCTAAGTATGACAGCATATATCAAGAAAGGTTCTAAAGATAGTGGGATACGTGGGTCGATAGTTGGTGGGCCAAGGGTTTTCACTCCCTAAACACTAATCAGAGTTCCAAAAATTATTTCAGCCAACGGCCGAGATTCCCCTTCAAACTGGCCCATCAACCATCGACGGCACTCCAGGGACTATTCGAGCCAAGTCGATGAGCGGGATGACAGCCTAGCTCACAGTCATCTGGGAGATTGACAGGTGCTCGTCAGTCGCCACCATGCCTTGAAAGCTACCGGTTCCTAAGAAGCGAAGCGAGCAGAGAACTTGTTGTTCCAGGGTCATGATAGACGCGATTGTCCGCCGCCTCCAGGTCCTTGCGCCGAGCGAAGCTTGTCGCAGAGTCAACGCACCCATACAAAAATGGTCTACATGGTCGTCTGTGGAAAATTATATGGCAGGCTATCACCCCCTATGGCACTCTACTGGTCGGCCATGGAAATCCATAAAGACAGCTACAGCCAGCTATAGAAAAATCTACTGGCTCTGTGTCGTAAGACTGGGAACCATATAAATTTTCTTTACCGGACTATAGAAAATTTTATGGCCACAGATCTAAAGACTAGAAATTAATAGATTGTCTTTAACAGTCTATAGAAAATTTTATGGCCCTTAGTCTAAAGGCAGCGTACCAGTAAAATTTCTTTAGACGCCTATAGAAAATTACATGGCCCCATATATCTAAAGACAGCGAACCAATAAATGTTCTTTACCCGCCTATAGAAAATTATTTGGCCCCGAGTTTAAAGACTGGAAACGAATAAATTGTTTTACCCGTCTATAGACACATTTATGGCTCCGAGTCTAAAGACTAAGAACCAATAAATTCTCTTTCCACGCCTATAGAAAATCACTACCGGCAGCTTACTTTTCAGTAAAGACACTCCACGTTAGAAAATTAAATCAATACTAAATTTCTGTAATTCCGGTGACAAACCATGACCCAAGATATGTTCTCTGCCGTTGCAACAAGTCGTGAAAACCTGGAATGTTGTTTGTTTGAAAAATCCATTAAAGTACTTGTGCAACAATTAAAATAATTATTACTCCCAAAAGTAAAAATTAATTACACTGGCGCTGAACACTGCAATCAAGCAATAGCTTGATTGCAATCTTCAGCACCAGTGTACTGCATCATCACTGCATTGTGAACCTGATTCATCAAACTTCTATTAAAAGATAATTATTAAATTTTAGTTAATTAGCCTAATAATCTACATTTGCTTTTTTCAGGGTGTTGAATTAAGAGATGGGAGTTATTCAAGAGAACAATTCAAATAATGTATTAAGTACGAGTAATATTCGCTACGCCTCTCCGTGTTTTTGCGACAAATGATGGGTCACCGGCAAAGTCGGATTCCAAAATTAGACTGCCATATCTACAGCTAGTGCGAACGTAGTATATGAAGAGAGGGGTCCAGTGTCGCTGCGTTGTTGCTGTTGTGTGGTGTAGTGTTCTGACACTGTGTTCTGCGTATTCTGTGTGTTCAGAGCATGTGCTGTATATCTACCATGTAGCGTTCACAAATCAGGAGTACTTAGTAAAATATTTTTCAGAGTTTGCTGGCTAAGAGAGCCATGGGTAAGCCATAGATACGTCTTTAGCCAACCATTGAGACAAGCTAAAGAGCGCTATGGATGGACAACGATAGGGCCATAGACAAAGCTAAAGAGGCTCATAAAGGCGACCATAAAAAATGCTCAAAGACAGCCATAGAAAATTCTTTAGCTAATTGGGCCAAAAGCTAAAGCCGACAATACAAAGATTTTCTATAGCCGACCATAGAGACATTGTTGTATGGGGCACAACGGCTTTTGATAGCCGGTACTGTCGCCGAAAGTTGTCGTCGGGGGTTGAAAGGCCCCGGTGGTCTCGGTAGTGACGCCGATGGTGGCGCAAGATATGCTCGACCGCAGCGTACGGAACCGCCATGTTGACAAAGTTTAACTTCGCCTCGATCCGAAGCGAAGATTTCGGGCTCAAACCAGGGCTCTCGAAAAGTTCTGAAGCGTCACTTTGACTTCAGTGACAACTTCGACAAACAAAATTTGGAATTACCTTTTTTTTTTTTTTTTACACAAACTTGGGAAGAGATTTGGAGCGTCAGCATGTGGTCTAGGGACAACCAGTAAAGCATTAATTTTAGCTTGGCGTAGGGATGTAGGGACAAACGGGCGCTACGTCATCAGCGAAACCGTTCAATCAGCGGGATTCTCGCTCCCTCACGCGCTGCATGCGCTCCTCGATGAACTTTGCTGCATTCTGCCGCTCGTAAAGAAATGAGCGTTATTATGATTGACACGTCGCTCGGCGAGACGTCAGCGTCGCGAGAGTGCAATTAGCGCGTTCCAGCAACTTCGGGCACAAAGTTGTGCTCGACGAGTTTAGCGACCTTGGGGAGCCGATCTAATTAGGTATTTTGCTGTATTACCCAAGCATCAAGGAGAATTCAGGGATTTGTGTTCCACGCGCCGCACGTGCTGGTGTCAGCAGTCGTAACTTTTTGAAAGCAAATACCTAAAACAAATGGCATCTTGCACGCGCGTTCGTCAACGCTTTATTTTGGTTATTTACTTCGAATCTTTTATACGGAGAAGGCGTGCGCGTTTGGCGCGTGGAACACCAATCCTTGCATTCTCCTTGATGCTTGGGTAATATTAGCGGCGAGATGTTTCGGTGGCGCCCTCGTTCGGTTACCTTTCGTGACGTCATTACCTTGTGAACAACAAGTTCGATGGTGTTTGTAATGGGCATGGTGGAAGCCTGATTCATAGCGCTCTCAAAGCAACACTGCCAACACCGCCAAAATTGAAGTTCTTACATTCCTCTTATTTCCGTCAATGAGACATCCTTTGCTGACGTCATAGTCAGCATTCGGCCAATTGTGGTAGGCCGACCACAGCGACGCTTTCGACCGCTCACGTCACCAATAGCAATAGGTCTATTCTCTGGAGACGGGTAATTTTATAGACACGTTTCTTGTATAAGGAGTATTCACTGGACGCCATATTTGTGGGTTCTGTCTAGAGCGCATGCTCGCAACGAGCTCACATTAACAGGCTGCTAAGACCGACAATCTCGATGGTGCGGAATGCACGTTGCAAAAGAACTGTGGAAGCTCGCCATCAGCACGCGCTCAGCAGTCACGCACACAGCTATGGCCGCCAATGAATACTTTATATGCCTAGATTTTGCTATCCATATACCGTGAAGACAAGCGTACATTTTCGTACCACCACCACACGTGGTGTCGGCGCTTGGAAGCATTGCGAAATAATTTTTAGGTTTTGAAATACGCAGGAAGAACAATATAGTTGTAAGAGATCCGTAGAAATGGGTATGGTAGATCACGTTGATTGCACACAGAGTGCAAAAGTCGCTTATAGTGGCAAAGAACGCCTTCAGGACAACGATGCTCCATGGTGATCTTGGTGCGACTGGATTAACACCGACCCTCTGGAAGCTTTGAAGAGTTGAAGGGGCTGAAATTGCGATTGTCATGGCAATGGAGACCAATTAGCCAATCACCTTGCAAGGTTTTGGTTGTCCGTAAATAAGTATTTGTCGTGTTCGTAGAGAAAAGGCAATGGCGCTACTTTCCCAGGATCCAGTGATTTTAGGTACTTCCATAGGTGCCTCCTTTGGTCCACGCAACCGGTCCCATGGAATTAAAGGAAGACTGAACCAAAGAACATAGTGTCCATAATAAGTAGCTCACGTTCTTTCCACGAGCATTCGCACCTAAGATGACAGTGCAATGTATGAGCTTTGAGCCAAAGGAGACCAAAAACAAGCTTTTCGTTTCCACAAGTGAAAGATGCGTGCTTGTTAGACCAATCAATCGCTTAATTTTTACACCAGACCCCACTGTGGGGATGAAAACCATGCCTTTATTCTTTTTTCCTCGGAGCCCACGCATTTCACTGACATTTCAAAGAGGTCATGAAACAATTTCTCAACTTTTTACTGTTTAGCTTTCCTCCTCAACTCAAAAATCGCGCATTGTACCAAACGGTTCAAGAAGACGGAAAGGAGGATTTCCCTCTTGCTCGGTCCCACTTTTGCGTACCTGGACACAACCATTCTGCTCCTAGAAGATTAGCCCGTGGATCAAAACTCGAACAAAAGTTGCTTTCCACACTCTGCTCACCACGAAGCTGGCAGTGCTGAGGAAGCTACGTGCTTGTTGGGCCAGCTACACTTTTGCCACGTGATCACGCTCCCTCGCGCATAGCCGCCCGAAGAGAATAAGGTCAGGCGATGAAAGGGAGGCGGCTGATTCGCCCGGCAAGCCCATAGCTTCCAGTGCACTGTCAGCTTAGAGGTGAAGGGGTTGACTGAGGTCCGGTGTCGCGTGACGTGTCGTTTGGACCGGGTGACGCGCTTTGGGTACCGCGGATGTATCACAGTGAAAAGGCAGTGAGCTTTGGAAGGGAAGGAGGTACGAATAGTCCGCAGTGTTTTCAAATTTCGTACTGAGAGTAAGGCTGTTGGACCTTCTACATTTTTTTTTAATTTTGAACCACTAAACGATATGCTACTACTAAAATGCAAATCTAACCTCATTTATCCCATCCTGAAATTCATTTCATTGAACTTAATGCGGGAATGGTAGACTATGACGTCAATTTCGTTGCGTGGGCCCACGCACACCGGCGGCTGCTGGCTCGTGGAAAGATCGTGGGCCACCTGTTATTGACAGTGCATTATTTGGTCCAGTATCTTCTTAATTTTATGGGACCAATTACGTGGACCAAAGGAGGTACCTATAGAGGTACCTAAAGTCCCTGGATCCTGGGAAATTAGCGCCGCTGCCTTCCTAGCCGAACGCAGACCAATACTAACATACATGTGAGCCCCGCAGTGATCGAAATGGAATTGGGTCAATAATCCCGAACCCTGACACGCATATTCGTCTATCGTGGCCCAGCGAAAATTCAAGTGAGGGAGTGTGACTTTCGTGTCGGACCGCACTCACATCCGCAGCAGGTCTCCAAAATGAACAGCCTCTAGTCGATGGAACAATGTAGGTAAAGGAACTCGGCAGAACGGATCCGTAACCTTGGGATAAGGATTGGCTCTGAGGACTGAGCCGGTCGGGCTGGGGACCTGAAGCAGGAACGTCACTGCACCGGGACTGGGCGGGGCTCGCCGTTCAGGCGGCGCGGCCAAGCCCGGACCAGCGTCGGTACATTCCTGTGGAAAGCCTCAGCTGCGCGGCGTCTGAGGGCTTCGTGCCCGAGTGCTGTGCTATGCTCCGGCCGGCCAAAACAGTCAACTCAGAACTGGCAAGGACCGGGGGAATCCAATCGTTTAATTAAAAAAGAAAAGAGTCGAAATTGAGGTCACGTTACCTAAACATTAATTCAGATCCCGCGTTGAATGTAGAGGAGAAAGTGACGCCATTTGAAATGACGTCGCTTGACCTATACATTAATTCAGTTTACCTCCTAAATTTAGAGAAGGAGATTTATATATATATATATATATATATATATATATATATATATATATATATATATATATATATATATATATATATATATATATATACGGTATATATACCGGGTGTTCTTTTAATTCGAACAGATTTATTACAAAAAATCCGTAAAAGATGCACTAATATGGTTTGTTCAGGTGAGTTATACGGACAGGGGGACATTATGTGGGTGGCTAATCGTTGCGATAAGTCGGGTAATTAATTAAAATTCGTTAATTAAACTTTTAATTAGTGGAAATAAACATATGGTTCCAATTAGAAACTTAGAGAGCGTCATCGAAAACCACTAAATCAACTCTTTTTGGAACGACTTGAAGCTCGTGGGAAACTCGGGGGCGCGCCAAAGTTACCACTTGTGAAGCAGGCGCAAAGCCAGCAGTGGCGGAACGCGGATGATTAGATCATTATCGCTTTCCGCCACTGCTGGCTTTGCGCCTGCTTCACGAGTGGTAACTGGCGCGCCCCAGTTTCCACGAGCTTCAAGTCGTTCCAAAAGAGATGATTTAGTGGTTTTCGATGACGCTCTCTAAGTTTCTAATTGGAACCATATGTTTATTTCCACTAATTAAAAGTTTAATTAACGAATTTTAATTAATTACTCGATTTATCGCAACGATTAGCCACCCATAATGTCCCCCTGTCCGTATAACTCACCTGAACAAACCATATTAGTGCATCTTTTACGGATTTTTTGTAATAAATCTGTTCGAATTAAAAACGAACACCCGGTATATAAATATATAGGTAGCTGCGTGCCACAGCTGCTCATATAATCTAAACAAGTTTACGACCCCTTCTAAAATAAGAATTCAATGCGTTTTTGGATTGTGGGCATAAAAGTCGCTGCCAATTATTTTCGCTTTATAAATACCCGACATAATAAAACTTCGCTTTGATTTCTTCTACAAAAGCAACTTCTTCGCTGACGATAATATTACAAAATGGAATACACGACATAACAAAAATAAAAGAAAATAAAAAAAACGTGGACACCTTTCGCATGGCTCCAACGTCCCATTATTGCAATGATCACCAGGGCCCGCACATACTGATAGAAATTTTAAATTCACAAATACACAAGCGATACACTATTTCTCGGTGATTTCTCAATAATTAATAATTACAATTTTTCTACAATGAAAATAATCGCTGCCTTGAATGAGAACCGTGCTGGAGCACTGCGAATGCTAAACTTTATGACCTGCCACTAAAATACTCCATAGTTCGCGCGGTCGTTTGAGCACAAGAGGTTTTAATGTTAAAGGAAGCTGGAGAGGCTATTTTAACAAATGATTTAGAGGTGAATTCTGGAGTACTTTTTTCCCGTGAATCTGAATATAACGTTCGTTTTCAGCAAAGATATAACTAAGCGCGAGAGAACACGAAAAACCTCCGACCAGTCGTTTTGCCATCTAGGATCTTTCGGCTGCCAACGGCGTAGTCGCTCGTGTGAGCACCGCGTGCAATTACAAGCTTGCCAGGCATATCCCCGCGCATCAACACCAGTCGTGACGTCTTTTCCTCACTGCAGTGAAAGCAAGAGTGTGCGTGCGTAGCTTTGATAGGCGCTGAAGATGCGCGAGAGCGGAGAATCCGAAAACTCCTAATATGACGTCAGGCTTCGAGAAGAAGGGGCTTCAGCGGTACTTCGAAAATTATTTTTTGCAGCCTCCGTGCACCAAGTTTAAAAGTAATCCCGATATTGGTAATCCTGAAGGCAAAATGAAGACGATTCAAGTGTTCTTCCTCGAATACGAAACCGCTTCAGTTTCTCTTTAGTTTCAAGAACCTTTTAAACATAGTAAACAAATTCAATAAACCTTTGGAGGGGTCTAGTTGGTTTGTATCATTTAAGAAGTAAACAAAAACGGGAACTGAAACACGGGCGACAATGACAGGCGCTACTTACAACTGATTTTATTGATTGAACGACAGACAGGTGATAAACAGGCTGGCTGATTGAATGTTTCATAGTAAATCAGTTGTAAACAGCGCCTGTCCTTGTCGTGCGTGTTTCTTATTTCATCCGTGCTTCAGTTCGCGATTTTTAAGATTTTAAATCAGAGATGCATATCTTCCTGAGTCAACTGGGAACAGCTGGTTCCAATTGCAGCGACTTGAAGGCTTCCAAATTAGAGTTTTAGATTTCGAAATGAGATGCCTATATTGAACTGCATATGTTTCTTTCCAACGATGAGAACAGCCGTAAATTAGATCCGAAACTTTCTTCCCAGTCTTTTAAAACCATGGACGCTGCTAGATAAATAACTGGCAGCTTTATTGTATCTTACCAGGTAGCACTCCGTATAAGCGCCTTTCTCGGCACACTTTGGCAATCCTAGGGACTAATTTCGGCCTGATAAAATTTCGCTTCAAGGCGTTGGTTAATGCTATAGTGATTTTTTTTTGAATTTTTATAGCTTTCCTTTTGCTCGCCATATATAACTGCCCAAGTGCCAAACTTGAGACAAAGATGCCAGGTATAAACCGGCGAGCACCAGTAAAGCTTACATCTGGAACTTGTTTGGAAATCTGGGCCTAACGTTGCCAGATGACAGCCAAACTACCTGCAGTGAAGCATATATTTGGCACTTGATGGGCAAATTATCGCCAAAATGCTCTAGCTATGGCGAAGAAAAAAAACTGCAAGTTTTGGTATTTCTTAAGGGCATAAACTCCAAAGATTAAAAAAAAAATTGAGTCGAAGAACTCTGCTTTTTGCGTTTTATTGCATATAAATGTCATCTTGATGGGGAATGGGAAGAAAAGATCAAGAGCTTGAGAACTGCAGATTACCAGGTTCATTACGGCCCGTATTGAAATTATCTTAGGTAATGCTTTCACCCAACCCGAATTTTTTTTTCGTTATAAGTGTTCCATTAACAGTTAAAAGGGAAGCCGGTCTACCTAGGGTGCCTTCATGTGCGCTTTGCTTAGGGTGGAGTCATCCGGCCATTTTGTCCCACACTTTTATTTTCCTTTTTTGTTCAGAAGCGCGTGAAAGAGCGTGTCCACTGACGCGTCTGTGGCGCTGACTGTGCTAAGGCGACATTTTGTTTTCGTCGATTTCTTTGTATTTTCCCCGTGAGCGCGTGCTGTCGGCATCGGGTACTACAAAGGGTGGCATCACCCTAAACACAAGGACATTGAGGCACCCTAGGTCTACCTATATTTTAAAATCGTGCATACTACGCAAACATAATAGCCTAACTGATGCACAAACACAATAAAATCTAGAGCTTCATGCTTAACGGTGTTTGACTACGAGGCGTTGAGGCATGCGATATTTGTTCTTGCTTTGACGAGTGTCGAGCTACTCCTTGACTTTCTAGGCACGCTTTAATTTCGCCCTGACAGAAGTGCAATGCAAACCTATTACAGACACTAAAACAGCAGATGTTAACAATTATGCGATGTGCCACAAGAAATAGAAACAAAAGTACAAAAAAACAAATTCACATACAGTCATGTGTGGTTTATATGAACGCCGTTAGTATGAATACCCTGCTATATAGCACACCAATTTGGGGGACAAACTGGGAATATACCTGAATTTTTGCTTCATCACTATGGACAACTCATATTATGGATACGTTTTGGGGATAACGGAGGCGTCCATATTAAGCAGACATCACTGCATCTCAAAATATTTTAACTGACTGTAGCATATTCTCTGAAAGAAATATGTAGCGAAACATATTGTCTCGTTTAAATATACTTCTGGCAACGAAATGATATTCAAATGTATTTGTGCAGAAAAATATAGTTATATTTTTTGGATGGTCATGTGAAGTGTGTCTACTTGAGGATGGTTAAATAGAAAACAGTTAGTTCATTATACAAGAGTATGTGTAACAAACCACGGCGTCAAACAACCTACCTCCAGGCATCATCAATTATGTAATATCTAGAAAACATTTCTACTCACTTTTCCATTTGCTGCTGCATGCTACCAGCTCCCGTGAAAGTGTACTTCATGCCGGGAGGAATGGGAATCAGAAGCACTTCTTGTCCTTCCTCCCCGCCTTCGACCGTCGTAAGCATAGGCTGCCGTCCGGTCGGCGTGGCACGTTTTTGCTACGTCGGCTATCCCGCGCAGGCTTTGCTGCCTGAAGGGTGGCCTGCGGTTGATTGGGCCCCGACGTCGACGAGTATGTTTTCGGGCCCGTTTGAGTGTTCTCCACCCCAATACCGGGACTGCCGGGAGTTCCCGTGAAGATGTTGATCCTGGTCAAGACGGCGGCCGACGTCTTCTTCTTAGACTTGGATTTGTTACCGTTGTCGTCGTCCTCGCCGGTATACGTTTCTGAACTTGAATCAGAGTCCCTTTCTCTTTGCTTCTTTTTATGCTTCTTGCTTTTTTCTTTCCGGGGCGTTTTGTTCTGTGCCTCCTCCTGGACTTTGGTGTTTCTGAGGTCCTGGTAATCTTGGCGGTCATCGGGGTTTGCGCGGTCGTCGCGGATTTGGTTCCCCCTCTTGCTGCCGTAGCTGGTTAGGTGTTGCTGAGATGACGCCCTAACGCTAATCTGCGCTCCTTGATCTGTGGTTTGCGGCTCTGCTTTGGAAACAAGGTTCCCCTGAACGCTCTGCATTGTCTATGCGGCTTGCCTCAGCAGATGATGAGTACGAGAACAGGCAATAATATAATGTTCTGCTTCCACTGAACAGTCCTTAGTAACTATGAAGCACAGTTACAATCATTGAAGTCAATGATTCTCTCTATGAGGACCTGAAAAAATACATAACATTTCAGCAGGTAGTTTATGCATTTAGCATGAATTACACAATCATTACCGAAAGCGTTCAGTGTTGTCGACTATTTGTTTTCTGGTGTCCAGTTTAATAATATTGCGCGAAAGTTACTATGGTCGGTGACATGTTCAGAACGCAATAGGTTATCTAGGTCGACCGATATCTTTCTGATTTTGATAAAATTTTGTTTCCCGCGCAGTCAAAGCCAGGTGGAAGCCAACGAGCTCGTAATGAAGCGAATCATCTTCTGAGTTCTTAACCAGTCATCGAATGCAAGTAACAAGACATTTATGTGCGGTTTTGACATTTCGAGTTACACTGCTGTTTTAAGACAAAACTTGCTAATATATAACCACTAATAAAATCGGTTATTTAACGACATACGATTTAATGATGAGATCGCGATTCAGAATAAAATCAGGATTAAAACGGCCCCAAAAAAGTGTTGTAATGTTTTCGAGCTCTTGAAACGATCCTCGCAGCTCAATGCGTTTTTTTTTCTTCTGTTCTTTCCTTCTAATATAACATAGTTTGCAAATTAGATAAAAACTGCGTAGGTATTACTTACTAATTTCACCTGGATGCTAGAAAAACAGCGCCGAGCTCCTCGTATGGTAGCCATTTCGGTTCACGGAATCAGTATAGTTCCTCTTTGACCTCTCCATTCTAGGTAATTCAATCTAAATTCACTGGTATCGGGTAGCTGTATGGACAGGTTCCTTCTGAAGTCACTGGGACAGGGGAAAGTAGCGCCATTGCCCTTGCCGCCTCCATCGTGTCCTCCATTTCCAATTAAATGTATTTTCTTGTTGAGACCGCTGGCTCAGTGCTATTTCTCCGAGTCGGATATGCAGCAAGGCAAACCGACCTCAAGGAGGATACCCCGACGCCGGATCTTCTCCTGAAGAATCTCTGGGCTTCAAGGACTGTCGGCTCTAATGATACACAGGGCAAAGAGGACCCTCAGACGCAAGGTCAAGCTCAACCTGGCAATCATCATGGCCACACGCTACACTCTGGAACTCTTATGCAACTGATGGAGGGGACTGTGCAACTCATTGAAGCAGACGATCGCCCTGCACCGGGTCTGGCTGACTTATAAAGGCCTTGCGGCGAAGGCCAAGGCTCGCAACACTGGCAGCAAGTTAGACACGGACCTCGGAATGTCGGAAGAGTACCTGGTCAACGAAGCCGGTAGTTTCCTTGAACTGAAACAAACTGGAACTCAGATATGCGCTCTGGTTTCGGTCAATGTTAAGGAACCGGAGAACGGCCACTTCACGCTGGGCGAGCTGATCGAAGCTCTAGAGTCCACCAAGACCAACACGACACCTGGCCCAGGCTGCATCTCTGTCACCTCCCTTCGGAACCTGCTAACGAAGGTTGTGAAAAAAGCTCCTGCAGAATGTACGACGACGCGTGGGATTTCGGTAAGATCCCGGCCGACTGTAAGAAATGGACAGCCCTCCGCATACCCAAGCCCGCAAAACCGTGTACCCCTGTCCAAAGTCTGAGACCCATCTCGCTAACTTCAAACCTATCTAAAGCCATCGAACGTCTAGTTCAGGCCCGGCATTCGTGGATCCTCAAAACGCGAGAAGCGCTTCACCCCATGCCGACCGGCTTCAGGCCTGGATTGTCCACGCACGACAGCCTCGCGATGCTTCACCACGACCTATTCATCAAACCACAGTTCAAGACGCAACCCCGCAGTGTCTTTGCCATAGATAGAAAAAATCCTGATTCCATGCCACATAAGAAGGTCATCGAAGCGGCTCAATAGAGGGCCATTTGAAGAAAAGCTCCTCAACTTTATTACGAAGATTTTCAATTACAGATCCTTCGAAGTCGTAGTTGGCAGCACCCGAAACCAGTCGAAACACAGTAACGGAGGAGTCCCGCAGAGCGCGGTCATCTCTCTCGCTCTGTTTAATGTGACAATGGCGGATCTGGCTTTCGCTCTGCACGATGTCCCGGACGTCAGTTTTACCATTTATGCCGATGACGTCACGCTCTGGACTACCAAGTGCCTTGCCAAAACCCAACAGCAGAATATGCAACGCCCCTGACATTACCAACGCATTCACATTGCAGTCCGGACTTACCCTTTCCACCGAGAAGACTGTGTACTTGGTCGTTTCCAAGACACGACGTAAACTCAAGCATTTCATTCTCCTCCAACTGAACTGCGCCAACATTGAGTCTACTGACACCTAAAGATTCTCGGCGTCACCTTCGACCTATGTGGAGGCGCGTCAAGTTGGCTCAAACAAACCAAAGTTCAGTTGAACAGAAGAATTAATCTTCTCGAGAAAATTACCAGGAGGACCTTCTCACAATACTTGTCAGGTCCCCTCGGGAGTTCCAAGTCGTCTACGGTCTGAATTACCTGCGCCTGACCAGTACCCAAGAAGCAGTGCTGATCGTACTCAGCAGAAAGGTAATGAAAGTAATCACAGGCTTACCCAAGTTACCCCGGTTGAACGGTTTAAAGCTACCGCACGGATCAATATTCTGCGTGATATCGCAAGGGGATGGTCGTTGGGTAGGAAAATCGCCTATCCAGATCTCCTCCGGGCAGAATCATTCTCAACAAACTCGAGAAACATGTGCTCCTCGCAAACATGGCAGCAATGCCAACTCCATCTGCACCATGGGAGAAAGAACTCGTCGTCCCGATCAAACTGGTACCAAAAAATCAAGGGAAAATCACAAAGGAAGGCGCAAGCACGCGGCTGACAACCGCCTAAAAGAGATCGATTCACTGACCGGCGCCGAAGTCATGTATGCAGATTCTGCCAAAGACGACGCGGGCCGCTCGGCGAGTGCCTGGCTCCCCATCTCACGGAACACCGCCATGGAGTGGCACCACGCATAAAACCAGCAGCCCGAATACGGCGGAGCTACCAGCGCTGCTTCACGCCATCCAAGAAGCGGCTCATAAGCTTCCCGGAACAAGCACTGAAGCACGCATCTTCACCGATTTCCGCGAGTCTCTCCAAGAATGCGACCGGGGCAACAGCAGAAATCCGATGGTAAAGCAAATCAAGAGTATCATTCTAGAATCTCGTCCGCGAGTCAACATCGTACTTTCGTGGGTCCCCGGACGTGAAGGTGTCCCGGGAACGAGATGGTGAACGAGGCCGCGAGGGCGCAGCTACCTGCAGGTTTTATGCCCTAACCTGGCCACGCCCCCTCGTGGAAAAAGACCCGGGCCTCCCATCCGACACTGAAGAGATAAAAGAAAAGGCGTGGGCTGCCAGAAAGCTCAGGCTCGCCGCTCTACTCCCTCCCGATGATGACCATGTCCCTCCTGGTTACAGCAAATGGCAACGGGTCTGCATACGCAGCCTTCAATAAAAAGAGAAATTACCCTTATTTGACTGGCGAGGCTTACCCCCTATTCTAAATATTCCTTTCAAGATGCTGTTTTTCAAATCCTTTTGGTAGTATTTCGGTATCTTGCAAATACTTGTCGTCTAGAGTATTTGCTACTCTATCTTAATTACATTTACCATCATGTTATACTCAGTATCTTAAATACATTTTCCAACCGTCAAAAATATTTGTCGCCGGAACAATTTACGGAACTAGGGATCGTCAGACTCGAGGGAAAAGCTAGTTCAACCAACAGAGACTTGGAGGCAAGCGACCAAACACAGGGCAGGAAGCAAGGCAGAAAGAAAAAAGCAGTCTCCAGATGGCAACAAAAGACCAACATGATAGCCCCAAGTACGCCCGCCTTTATATGTCTTCCTGTCCGCTTTCTTTTTTTGCTTCAAGTTTTCGTTGAATGGCAGGTCATGCTGCGGGCTCTCAAAGTGCTGGTTACGTCATCAGGGAGTTTACAGACTTCGTCTGAAGCTAGAATGGTTCCGTGAGCTCAAGATTGTGACTCTAACGCTTGGTAAGGTCACACTGGACCATTTTCGGAAATCGCGCGGGTTCAGGGGTTCTGGTACAAAATGCTTGAGCACGTTTTTTAGTGCGAGAAAACACCCTCTCGGCAAAGGAAGCTACATCCTGCAGGTTTTATTCGGCTGCATTGGCCTAGATTG
Source organism: Ixodes ricinus (assembly GCA_037355805.1). Classification (NCBI taxonomy): domain Eukaryota; kingdom Metazoa; phylum Arthropoda; class Arachnida; order Ixodida; family Ixodidae; genus Ixodes; species Ixodes ricinus. The sequence goes on along the minus strand of JAZHYW010008787.1, from coordinate 43,679 downwards.
GGCTTCCCCAAAGCCTGTTCTGTGGCTATTGTGGCATTACTCTGGACCCCAAGCACGTTCAAAAGCGTGTGTTTCATCTCCTTCCGAATGCGCACATTGTTTCCTCCTGAGAATTCTCTAACCCAGTTTTCCGTTATGTGGAGCCAAGGATTGAAACGGTTTCGTGAACACTTTCTTGTGTTCCTTCTGTTTCCTTCTTGACCTTCTCAATATTTTTTGACATATTGAAGGTACGCTCGCTCCCCTTCGCACTTGGGTGGGGACACAAAATACTAACTCTTGGTTTTTGATCAACGACAGAGGCTCCTGTCCTCTAGCCGATATTTCTCCCGTGGGTGCACGGTTGTATTCACTCGCGTACTAATCATCAAGTGTGGCTGCCTGATCAACTTTCAAGTTCGGCTGTTAGGGATACGCAATGTCGGACAATGAATCCAGTCCGCCGAATCACGTCAAGTCATGTCGAGCTTATTGCGGAATGGGTCATTAGCCGAGCCTGCCACCCAACTCAAGCACGCCAGTTGCCTTCACCACAATACTTGAGACCCCCTTGTTCATAAAATCTTCCGGTACCCATTATGCTGTATATCCTGATTTATTTCAAAGTAAACTTCGATTGCAGCAGCTATGACGATTCTTGAAAAAACTGCAGCAGATTGTGAATTTTAGGGGAGTCATCAAATGTGAAGTACCCCCTTTTGACTATTTTATTATTATATTACCAACTTGCAACCTACTCACAGAGTATCTTCAAATGTAATTCAATTACTTTTTCAAAGTGGTTGTACTGTACTCAAGGTAGTTTGCGCTAAAAGTAACTTAAATACTACTCTAATTACTCTTTTAAACGGGTATTTAGTATCCCATCTTAAATACTTTCGATTAATATTTTCCACAACACTGGTTTCACTGCCCGTCCGCACCCGAAGACGGCGGCCCTGATCCGCTCTGCAGGCACTGCAGGATTCCCGTCACGTGCATCTATCTCGTCTGAACATGCGAGGGGTTCGCAGAGCGTCGTAAAAACGCCATAAACTCACTCCCTGAGCAGGAAAGACTAGCTGCGTACGAGTACTGTACCCGTCCCAGGCTCGAGCACCCGCACCGCAAACACATTCTCGCGTTTCCTGATTAGTTTCGTCCGCTCATCGGGGATTTCCTGTTACATTAAAGGGGGGTGTAACGATTTTATGACTAAAAGAATTTGCATCTCGTGATTTTTACGTTGTTTGTTGTGTCCCGGAGGATAGAGAAAACAACTCCTTCATTAAAAATGTCGCGATTCCGCTGCATAATCGCAAAGCAAAAGTCGACCTTTTTCCCCCACCTGCAGCCGCGAGTGGCAGCCGAAGAAACTACGGCGAGAAGGTTATGTGACCTCGCTCGGCTCTAAGCTGCAGCCTAACGCCCGCTAATGTCAGCAGAGAGAAGGAGAAAAGCGTCCGCTGAGATAGCACACGGGAATGTACACGGCACTTCAAATGACGTCACTAGGAGTGCGACCAGGTGTTACTCTGAAGACTGGGAGTGAGTTGAGGGGTGTCCAAAATGCCAATATTTATCTATTTTTTACGCAACAACTAAGACACCCAGGCGAGATCGGTTTTTTGTTATTTACTTCAGAAGTGTCGGAGGGCAACTTCCACAAATTTTTGACCGAAGCCCGGAAATCGTTCCACCCCCCCCCTTTAAAGTGCTGTGCAACAATTTTCAGACTTTGGCCAATTAGCTGCGGAAATTAATCTGCGTCACCTATGGAACGAAAAGCGGAAAACAGTATTTTCTTGCGAATGCTAGTTCTTATTTAAAAAAAATGAAACAAATTGCAGGTCAAAGTGCCTCTCCACTCTCCACGTCGACTTTCGAGTGACGTACCGCGGGGGTTCACGTAGTTTCCCCTTTGGTTCTTTTCTTACAGACCAGCAGCTTCCTCCACGAGTGTCGACTTCTAAAAGATTTGACTTTTCGAAGGTCGCAGCGAGCGATGGACGCAAAGAACGGTTCGCCACGGGGCTGACGGCGAGTGTAGCAGCGGAGGGGGCAGGTTTCGTTGACTTCCGCGTACCCCCAGAGATGGTGTCATTTTAGTTCCCGTAACCCCCACAGGCGGCTGCAGATCGGCAAATAATTCCTTTTTTGCTTTGCGATTACGTAGCAGAATAACAGTTTTTCGGGGAAAGGTGACACGTTTGTTTTCACTTGGTCTTGCTTGAACAATATAAAAAATGCAAACTGCCAATTATTTCAACATTAGAATCATTGCACTGCCCGTTTAAGCATCCTCTCCCTACCTTTCCCAGAATCCGCTTCCCCCGTCACGATTGGATGATTTGATCAAGAAATTGTGATGTATCCCTTCCTGTATTTAAATACGTTTTCTCACTCACTCATGCCTTCTGAATATCGCCCTCAAATATGGTGCCCAGTGAAGACAAATATATAATATAAAGTAAAACAAAAGGTTACGTGGTTCTATTCTTTCAGTTTCTTCTAATTATATCCGACACACTCACCTTCATCATTACATGGTAGGACATAAAATAATAAAGAAAAATTGAAGAAAAAGAGAGCAAGAGAGTAAAACACGATCCTTATTATAAGGCGACCGAGGCCGCCCTGAAAGCAAGTACAGAATGAGCTATTTTGGGGGAATATGGCTGCACAGAGGAGAAAGTGGAGAACGTCCCAAACTCGGTTGCCCGACGGAATCTACGAATAAAAACTACTTTTAATTTACATCAATAAACGTCCGATTACCAGTAAGTAAAATAAATTGGTATAATAAGCCCGCTATGTATTGAGTCTCAAAGCACCAGGCGATTCCAGTCACCGTGGGATGGAACGAGAGGTGTGTCTTAAAACCTGTCCGGCTAATGTTTGAAACTAATCAATTTGTATGTTGGGAATAAATTGCAGCATGACGCCGGTATTATCTTACCTAGTGAATGAATCGCAGGACGTCTTCACTCAAAGCAAGGTGGTCACCACTTTCGAACAAGTCCAAACATTTCGAGCGTCACTCTTTTCACGAGGTAAGGGCTTGAGGTTTCTTTTTTATCATCCACAATCTTCGGATAAATACGGGTTGGCGCAGTATAGCTCGGGGCACGTGAAGCGAACTCTGGCGCATGAGAACCCTAGTTTGGCTGAATACTCAATATACCCTTATTTCAATGCTTTGCCGACAACAGTTTCACTCTTGCCGTTTATGTTGTGATTTCCTGCGGCATCACTGGACGGCAGCAGTCACGTGTGCCGTCACTATCATTATAATTTTTTTCTAATCGCCATCATGAGCCACTATATTAGGTCTAGCCAGCATTTTCTGCAACGTTCCGGGTCGCTTCTCAGCACTTAGCATTGAGGTGGACGTATTTTCATGGATTCACATCTTAACGTTCCGTAATTTGCGACTCCAATTTGCTTGCTTGCTGTGCCTTTGGGTGCCGAGACAGGACGGAGAACGGCAAAAAAACTCTTGCGCTTTCCGTCAGGCAAGAACGGTAATGTGAAGTGGCAGAGTGTTTGGCTTGCCATTATAAAAAAAAGAATTCCAAGCCCAACACAGGAAAAAAGCTTCGTGAGGTGAGTTCATTTCACTGGTTTTCTGCGAGTGTTGCTCGTCGCCTCGCAGCCGATCAGGCTGCTTCGACTGAGCTTGGTTCGGCACCAACGATGCTTGGAAGAATGTCTTTTTCTGAACTAGAAATATATTGCATGTACTTTTTATTCAAATTTCTTCGCTTCGTACGAAGCGTAAATATAAATAAAATTAGTAAGGAGTAGCTATGCATGCAAACGTTGAAGCACGAATATCCGGGTGACTCATAACTCAATTTAAGGCTGCGCAACGCCTCCTGTACTAAGATGCCTGTCATGAGAGCGGCGAACGTCCTGCCGTGCCCTCTCCCTTTTTCCTCCTCCCCTTCACCGAAACGACCGCGAGGGGCGCTGCTAACTGACCGTATCGCTCGCGGCCGCGAGAGCGCGGGAGATTTGACGTCTGCTATTGTGATACCACTAGGGGTGTGCGAGTAGTGCTTCAAATCGAATAGTGCAGTGTCATCCCTGGCGTTAACAGCGCAAAGAGAGTGCGAAGGCTATGAATGATGTGGTGTTGTACAGACGGAACAGCGCACCGGCAAAACAGTTACTCCATTCCACGCACACAAAAGAAAGACAAACTTACGCAGCGCTGGCTCACTCTGGTATATTTACACTTTCGTCTTCGTCTTCTTTTGGTATTATGGTCTAGGGCCATGGAGAATTATTGGGTCTTTTTCTTCAAAAGGATGCAAAACAGTAAACCAAAGATTGAAACTAAAACTAATGTTAAAATAAATAAAATTAGCACTCAGTTGCGAGCGGCCGGCCGCGCCAGTTGCGCCGAGATGGCCGAGCGCCCAGCAAGAGTTGCTGATGATGATGTTGTTGCTCGCGCCTAGCTGGTCGGAACTGAGCACCACCTAGTGGCGTTTGGCTACAATACGATGGCAGACCGGCCGCAATGGTAGAGCGAGCCACCTGACAGGCATCTTAGTACAGGAGGCGTTGGGCTGCGGTTCCACGGCAGCCATCTTGAACAAGGCGTTAGTTCAACCAATAGATGGCGACACGCACCTGTGGGGTGGCCGAAACATTGGTTCACGGTGGGATGGCTCTAGCACCATCACGTTCCCCTCGTGGCCTTCCTCGCGCCGCTGCCAGCTGTGCTCAGCTGGCTCAAGTAGCATGGCCCAGCAAACGCATGTATGCGAGAATAGAGAGTTTTAGTAGATCGTTCCGATACCTCCGATACCCCGATAACGGTACTATATATGTAAGCGCGAAGGCGGAGGCAGAGTATCGGGTATTGTTATCGGAGTCATCGGAACGATCTACTAAAACTCTCTATTGTCAGGCTGGGTATAAACTGTTCTCCGACATAGGGAGATGCGGTTCGGCGGTGGTCACGGGCTTTGGCAATAAATCGGCACATCGATACTTTAGACCCATGTTGTTGTAAAAAAACGATCTCCAAACTCCGGTCTAAAAACATGCTTTTCGTGCAAGGCTCGTCAAATTATGAGGCGCCGGAGAAATGCAGCATTCTGCGTTAAGTCCTTATTCCGAACTCTTTTTGTTCGCCTTCCGCCCATTGAAAAGCATGCGGGGAGGGCTTTAGAACGCACCTGGTATCGCTGCGCCGCAGCGTTTTTCGGCAACATAAAGTTCGCATTCTAGTGTTTACAAGCGCCGCCGAAAAAACGTATTTCATGAATGGCAGCGATCAATTGTTACAGATATGCAACTTGCGACAGCTCTTCCAACCTTTTCAAAAATGCTTTTTCGCCAATTACGTCACCCCCAAAAAAGTGAGGAGGAGCTGAAATTCGGGAACGAGGGCGTAAACCTTAGCAAACTTTTCGCACGCCAAACTTCTTTTTTTTTTTTTCGACTGCTTCTTTTGTTATTGCGCCGTGCGCTTTGAAGCGTTTGAGACAGGAAACAAATATCGGCATTCGGGTTGTCAGTGGTCCTTTGACAGTGCCCTAGTGAAGATAGAGGAATAGGCAAGCAAATGATGAATGTAAATAATTTACGAAAAAATTGTAGCGATGTCGATAAGCTCATGAGAAAATCTGATGAAATTTCCTTATCAATTGAATGGAAACAAAATGTTAATATTTTAAGATATATTTGCGTTGCCTGGAAGGAATAACAACCGGCTTAGAATCGTTATATTTATAACGTGAACAAGGCTAAAAGTGAGCATTTTTGCTTTTTGACGAACACCCTTAAAAACGCAAGTAGTAATTAGGTAAGAGATAGTAACCGCTTGTCACATATGTAACTAGTTACTTAATAACCGTAGGTAAAAACGGTCAAGTTGAAGCGCAGCCTGTCACGTGATTTGAGATAAAAAAGTTGCGTGGTTATACTTACCACCAGATAGCTGGCCCGACAAAAATTAAAGCTGTAAATGAGTGATCCAGGTGACGCTAGTCACCGCACAAATAAAGGTAAAAAAAAGAATATTAAATATAGCTTAATTCAACGCCTCCACATTTGGAACTAGGTATACACGTGTTTGCACAAACATTTTCAGGACACGATTGACACAATGCATTCAACACAGATCAAATACAAATACGACGAACACACGTGACACGCTTACTCTAATCAAACAAATCGCTGACTCCTTGACTGGCCATGAGTCTTTTATACTGACCATTTGGGTACGCAAACTTGTCGTCGTGTATCACCACGTCAGTGAATAATGGTGTAAATATAGTGCTCTTTTCGCACCAATATCCTTCCATAAGAAAGTTTTCAAACGATTCAAGGCATCTATCTCCTAGTAGAAAACAAAGGTAAACGCGGAAAGTATTTGCGACGATCGATAAAACAACCTCCCCCACCAGTCCTCAGCGTCCATGTATTCGCTTCCCCGCTTTGCAGCCGCGAACCAGCTTTCTCGACACTTACGTTAATCCAGGATTGAAACGAATGCAGTCGCCGTCGGCGAGAGATTGCTTTCTTGTCACTCGCGGCGAACGAAGGCTGTAATTGACGGTGAGTACGACGGCAGCTGCTCTCCTTTCGCGCGTTGCGAGACAAAAATGCACGTAAAATAGTACCGCATTGCAACTCTAATCTTATTTTGTGTGTAGTCGACTGAAGAATGCTCGCGTTTCTGGGGAATATAGAAGAAAATTCAGGAAGACTCGTAGAATGCCAAAACATTTTTTTCAGTAGTCTTATACATACATACACTATTTGCGACGCACTTTAACGGTCGTGACAGTGCACTGTCACGACCGAAGACACCTAAATCAGAATCATTCAAACCACCGAGAAATACGAACGTCGTGAAGAAGACGTTCTCAGTGTCAAGAAGGAGCGAAGTCAGCGATACGTTTTGTGGCACGTGCTACGGGGCAGTTAAAACCAAAATGAAAATATAAACGTTTCAAAAAAAGAATGCAAACGCGAAGGGAAGTCAGAAGCCGCATGGCCATATTGCATCAACAATGGCTGCCGCCTGGCTGCACTCGCGGCAACGCTGGCTTCCACGACGTGCAGGAACGGAGAGCTGCGATCGTTATAAAGTCAACACCGACCCTTAAACATGCCCCTTCTACAATACTTGATGCTACGATTTTTGTTTTATTTTAAATTTCATCTTGTTTAGACATTACATAATGTCTGCGGCACAAGACGAAAACACGAGGCCTCGGTGCCGCTAAGTGAATGGAATAACACAATATTTTATATAAACTCTATCGATAAGCGAGCAGGATAACATACATTAAAAATGCCTCAACAAAGCAAAATATAAATATAAATCAAAACATGTAAGAATGAACACAACAATAGTGTCAAGCTCTCCTAAAAGCAATAATAAAATATTTTATATTTCTCTTTGTGCATGGATACCTCCTCCTGCGTTCCGAAACAGTAAGTGCGTCGCTAACGCTGGCCATCGGCGATGCAGCAGACGCCGCCATCGTTGTCCGCGCCTTCGGGGTAGTAATAGCTAGTAAAAAGGTAGTAACAGTCAGACAAATGTAGTAACGGCTGCAGTAACTAGCTATTTACAAGCATTTTTTATAAGAGTGAACTCTTAAGACGGGCTACAGTGCTCATGCATCATACAGAAGACAGTCTGCAAACACGAGTCATCGCACTATCCGTGGTTCGAATGCCTGCACGCCAAGCTTGAACTCATTGCCATGCGGCATTCAGAAGCACAGATCTCTCGGCGACTCGAGTTCGAATCTGTGTCCAGACTGTCTTTTGTAAGATGTGTAGGCAGTGTTACCCCAGGTTTAAACTTGTAAACTCAGAAAACAAAAATGACATCATATAAACAGTAGTATAGACCCATGCTAAAGTATGCTATACTTCGTTTCAAGCTAAAAGGGATGCTGAACCGAAATCTGGATTTCACAAAACACGGCGGAAAAAGTGTGCAACAGGATGCTGCAGACACCAAAACATCACTCATACAGCGATATCTCGAACGGATGACCCTATTTTTAAAAAAAAGGAGGCGCATTTCGACAGGTGCTGATTGTTGGGCGAGTTGGTATTGAGAGAAACGATGAGAAAACATGATTGCGCTTTAAGACAAGGACAGAGGAAGAACAGACACCACAGACGCATTTGGCTGACATGTTTACGTCTTGTTTATCTGAGATGGAGAGGAACGGTTTCGCCTCGCGTCTTCTCCGCCTCGACGCCTTGAGGGGCCGAAGCGAAGAGAGGAAGAAACGAGATATCTTGACGTCCTGCGCCTCATCGGCATCACTCAATTTCGACCTCTTTTTCCCTGAAAAATGTGGCCGTTCGTTTGAGATATTGCCTTGCATATGAGGGTCGTAGGGATTGTAAAGTCGTGCCTACATCTCCTGCATTTTTTTTTTTGAAATCCAAATTTCGGTTTATTATTTATTAAAGGGTAACTGCCAAAGAAAAACAAAATGTTTTTTTTAAACAGTTTTATTGGGACAAGCATGTCACAAAACAAAAGATCCGCGAAGAAAAATAGTTTTTTTTTTTTTGGCAATATTTACGTCACAGGACGCAATTTAGTCGGATTCCAAGAACCTCTCCATATTTGAAACTCCCGCCTCTTTTCGACCCCCGCGGAGGAGAACTGCGCCCCGTGAACCTCGAGATGGGCAAAGCGGCTCCCTTCAGTGAGCGGCTCGGAACGGCTCAGCTCACTGAAATGAACCGGCACATTTGAACGGCTCACCCAGGCTCACCGGCTCACCAGCTCACTTCGGTGACTGGGTCGCTTAGGAGCGAGCCGGATCTTTTTGAGCCGCTTCTTTAAAGAACGAGTGAGCCGTAGTCCTTTCGGAGAGAGAAAGTCCGCTCTCTCTTGTTCACTGAGCCGCGCCCGTAGATGTCCTGAACCGAACTGTCGGAGTCGGGTGAAGGGAAGCCGTGAACCAATGAGGGTTTAATCTCCGCAGGGCTACCATAGGCTCCGCAGAGGCTCCGTCGGCGCTAGCGCCAAAGCCCCATTCAGTTACGGCCCTAGCAGGAAGGTGCCACTTTTGTCAACAAAAAGGCTGTTTTCTTCGTCATGGCAGCAGGGACAGAATGGAGTTGCTTTCCCGCACTACTAATAGAAGGCGTGCAAATCGCACCCTGCAAAATACCCGGCCAATGCCCAGCCCTGACCCGGCTCTGACTCCGGAACTCGACAGGGCTGACTGAACGAGAGAGAACCGGCTCCCAAAAGAACCGCCGCTCACTTTACTGAGCCACGGCTCACTCGCTCTTTAAAAAGAGCGGCTCAGAAGATCCGGCTCGCTCCTGAGCGACCCATCTCTAGTACAAAGCGACAGGGCACGCATGCACGCGCATACCCGCGTTATTCTAGAACACCATGCTTGCATGTGCGCTGTGTAGCATCAGCACAACAGTGATGTAACGAGCGCACAGACATCCCCAACCAACATGTTTAGCCGATTTGTCGTCAAATTAAAAACTGGGCTATGTGGGACCAGCACTCGCGGCGTCTGACAAGGCGGCTCATTACAAAAGGAAGCTAATCCGAACGGTATATTAGCTTCTTTGGGTGTGCCGCCTAGGGATTCGTCAAACTAAGGTACTATTTCGACAAACTAGGCTATTACACCAGGGGAGGATAGGAAACCGGCGGCTATTCCGTATTCGCTAAAGTATCATTCGATGAAACGTCATGGTTTCGGCTTCGTTCGCTAAAATACCGTTCGCTCAAGTGAACGCCTCCAGTCCCAACTACTTGTGCAGTCGGTAGGCAGTCTTCAACGTGCCTACCGACTGCACAACGTGCCGGGAAGCTCCGCGGGAGCTTTTAAATCGGTCTCCGTACTCGTCGATCATCCGTGATCGACACTTTATGGGCGTGGTAAGGAGAGTTAATTGCAACGCGCCATAACAAAAGAGCGTCCAGGACGAGTGGTAGTTCCAGCTATGGTTATTTGCAGCCTGCGCACCTTATTTCAGCGCGTAGAAAAGCCCAGTTGAACAGGTGGCTGCCGGTTCTGGTGGGCTCAGGGTGGTTCCGCCTGCGGTGCCACGTGTTTCGCAGGTGTAACAAGGACCGCCGGATGGACCAGAGTCATCAGAGAAAAATTGGTGGAAACATTTCCGCTGGGAAGATACCTCTTCTGGCTCCAAACTCCCTATGCGCAACTCCACGTCCTCCCACCTCTTCCACTTGCTCCAGCTCTCCAATACTCTCCAACTTGGTGTATGGTGCTCTCTCTTAGCACGTCTTGCAACTTGGATACTTTCGTTTTGCATGATGTCGTGGTGTGGCAGCACACGGGTTGTAAAGCTATGCAAAGCTTGCACGGCAGCTTTTTTTTTACTGTCTTTTTTTGTATTATGCTCGCCGTTGAAGAAGCAACGTCTGGAATAACCTACTTTTGGCGGGGAAATGGCCGGACGGCCCTACAACCCTAGAATGTACCAAAAATGCCTAAAATACCCCACGGGTGGCAACAATGGGAAGCGGTCGTTGGAAAGTAGGTGGCCTCGTTACCGGCCGCCTCCGCGTCGCTTGGCCTCCCTTTTCATGTTTTTCGCGGATGGAGACATTCACTAAATATGCGCGGGTAGTCATAATTTCTAAATCCCGGGGCCAAAATCTTGTTTTTCCAAGGCTTCTTTCCAAAATAGCTACTCGAGTGATGCTTCATCCACCTCATCGAAGGCTTGCGGCAGTCATAGTTGACGAGGGGACTAAAGTATTTATTAATGGACCAACTCCAGTAGGAGCAAGGAAATGCCCGAGGGACGAACTGCTCGGGTTACCGCTTCTGAAAAGAGGGCGCTAGGGTCATGGGGATGAATCATTACGCTTGGTCCCTTTACGCACCCTTTTTTAAAGAATGTATCGGGCCGCTCCAAACCTGAACCAGAACCGGCGCGCCTGTCAGTGATTCCCTCCCCCACCCCCTTGTTTTTCTGAAGGCACCCCCTTAATTCGCAACTCCTATATTCTCAATGCCCTCCCCCAAACTCTCCCCCCCCCTAAAAATTTAGACACCCCCACAAATTTCAATTCCCGAGGAAACGCTGGCGCCTGTCATCCAGTGCTGCAGTTTCCACCCTACCTCTGCTATCATATGTCCTTTTTTTTCGAATGCATGTTAATTCACGCTCTGAGCTATCACCCAGTACCCACAGCTATCACCCAGGCAACGCTGCACCCGAGGTACTGTACATAATTCGTTCATGGTGGTGCTCACGGTCGGGGCTAAGGCCTCCGCGCCCTCTCCCCTAAATTGACGGTGCAGTGGAAGATACATGTTGGCCGGACCAATCAATCGCCTGCCTTTTATCATTGACCTTGCTGTCCGCGAGTGACTAATATTTGAGGGGGTCAGGAGCGGATTCAGAGGGGGGTCCGGATGTCCTGACCCCCCCCCCCCCTCTCTCTTGAATTCTGCATGTGTAAAACTTTAGGGCGTGAAAATGGGGGGCGGGGGAGGGAGGGGGTCGCAAACATAGGATACTCTGACCAACACCTGACCCCCCCCCCCCTTATAGAAATATCTGCGTCCGCCCCTGGAGGGGGTGTAATCAGAGGTGATGCGGCCGTTTCTTGAAAGCTGGATAAAAGGGGCACACAAAGCGCACCACGTTGCAAACTCCTCCATCTTAAGGCTCTCTACGAGTTTTCAATTGACACCTTTACTTTTAAATCATTATTTTAAAGGTTAGCTGATTACTTTTAATTAAATAAATAATTATACGCAATAAAACAATTACTGGATTATTGGCAAGACGCCTGCTAACAAGATACAGCTGTTTTCATTCGCCTAGAGCGTTCGGTCCTTTTTTAAAGCTTGGTCCGAGATAGCTGTGGCGCCAAGTACTTTGCTTCCTATATTTACTATCAAAAAGCGATGTGGTCGAGGAATCAAAGAAACTGTTTTCTTACAGAAAGTGAGTTTTAATTGACTGTTTATTTACCCATCAACTACGTTTTCGAGAATAACGTAAATTCTTGTTTTTTTACCGAGAATTTCAGTTCCTGTGGACTATTTTTTCACCAAATAAATCTGTTTCTTATAAATAATGTAATCTCTGTTTTTTCACCGATAAGTGTGCCTGTAGTTTAGCTTAACAGAACCGTTTTGGTATTTTTACCGAAAATTTCTGGAAATTTCCTGTTATATTACACACATTTTTTACAGTGCAGTTAATAAGCTCCTGAGGTTCATCGCAGTGTTGCTTCTGAGGTTTTTTGCAGTGTTCCAACGCTTGTGTTCCTTGAGTTATTTCAGGGCAGTTAATAAGCACCTGAGGTTCATCGGAGTGTTCCAACGCTCGCACGGTCGATGCGTTCAGTTTACCAGTCTGCCCTGCAAGACGTGGCTTTCAAACAGTCTGATTTTTCCCCTTGGCCGGTCGCTCAGCCGCCTCCCTTTCATCATCTGACCGGTCCTCATCGAGGGGTATGAGCGGGAGCGTGATCACGTGGCGAAAGAGGGGTGTATGACTGGTCCATTGAGGACGTAGCTTCCACCGCAGTCTCCCAGCGCAGGGATGAATGGAATATAATATAGTCAGAACGCAGGATGGCAGCCCAGCTCCGGCCTCCCGAGAAGTTGGCATTTAAGGACGGCCAGTGTCTTCATTGGCCTCCTCGCTCCTGAGACCCTGCGGCGAAAAACCAGCGTGCACCAGCACGTGCCACAGAAACTACATCGACGGCTGGCCGTACGCGGAGGAGCTAGCATCTCCTACGTTCACGCCGGATACTTTCGGTGAATCGCAGTGCTGGGAAATTAATTGTTTCTCTTTCGGTCTTTGCTTCTAAGGAAAAGGTTTTCGTGATAAACGCCTGTGACCTCAACAGGAGCCATTAATCCGACATTTTCCTTCGACTGCAACTATCTCAAATATGACTAACTTTCCCCGGATATGAAGTTTTTCATTATCTTTTCTCGTATTGAATGCTTGTGTGTATTGAAACTAAGTGTCATGTCTGCTAATGTTTTGTATTACTGTAGCCTTCCTGTAGCTAATGTTAAAAGATACTAAGAAAGGGAAAGCAGTAATTTTTTGTTCTGCTTTAAAGGGGTACAGAAGCGAAATTTTAGCGCGTATTTCTTTGTGTAGACGTGGTTTCCTTGATGACAGTAGCTCACAAACAGCAGTCTTTCGTCCGTAAACGCAAGAAGAGCAATTTTAAATCAAATAACAAGATTTCCCAATACCACTGGTAGTTGACCGGGGGGGCGATCGTCGTTGGAAGGTCTCATGTCACGAGCTCATCGGGAGCTGCGCCACAGTGCGGCGATTCCGATGGAGGCGTGCGTAGAGCGAGCGGCGCTTAGCGCACCTCTCAGGTCTAGTACGCGGAACACCATACCTCGGGCATTGCCACTTGGCAGGATTGTAACGCGCTGACAATAAATCTGGTGACACCTAATGACGACGATCGTAATTACTTTCCCCTTGGCCGTGTATGGGCCCGGGACGTTGCGAGGCGTGACGTAACGGGCAAATACCCCGAGATGCATCGCGCCGACTCGACGGCTGATTTTGGAGCAGCTCGCAGAATCCGTCAGTTCGAACGAAAAATATAGCCATTGGTTGAAAATACAAGCGTGTAATAATCATTTCCGGATATCATGAGTCATATTCACCCATTTCAAAGTCTCCGGGGATGTTTCAACTTCCGATTCTGTACCCCCATAATGTCTTTCTTGAGGTTTTGTTGAAAAAAAAGGGAAGCCAGAATGTAATAATTGGCTTTTGCTAGTTTGTTACGTCGTCACGGCCACTATTTGTGCTATTATGAGTGCAAGCTCGAGCCCTAGCTCGCGACTCTTTTGCCGTTGTTGTTCTTCAGTTCTGATGTTCTGCTTTATAATTAAAAAACCTAAACGTCAGTCACCTCTGCTTTGTTCCCGGCAGTGTCCGCGCTTACCGTAAATCCCAGCCACTTCTTGTCTCCCGTCGAGGGTAACCCATCGTTTGGCCGCTCAACTGGCCCTTTTTGGATGTCTGACGCTGCCAAGAGCAGCCTGATAATTGAACCACCGAAACACCAACATTGTTGCCTCTCCATCAAAATATTACTAAAGGCAGGACGGTCACCATCGGGAAGCCATGTCCAGAGCTGATCCGCATGCTGTTGATGCTATCTATTGGTGTGCCTACTGTAGTAATTCGTATTCCATCAAGTGAGCAGACAACTTCAAGAATGTAGCATAGGCACGAAACTGCGCCCCTACACAGTCTGTCTCACAGCAAAGGATGCTTGCCTCCCTCGTGCGGGGACAAGTCCAAATGCAGTCTGGGACAAGTCGAAAAATCTGTGCGGGGACAAGTCCAAAAGTCAGTCTGGGATCATACAGCGGTAGCCGAATAACGGTTCAGAGGAGTAATTCCTATCTTTTTGCTGAGTTGTGCAGCAGCGGAACTTTAACAACAGTGGGAAGTGATTGCAAGCCTGGTTCCAAGGCTCGAGGCTAGACCTCATGAATGCAACCCTTGACTGTACGTATCGCATGCTTGGCTAACCCGATGAACTGCGGGTGATACAAAGTGGAGGTGGGTTGCTGTACATAACCCTTGTAGAAGTGTTTGAAAACAGTACCAGTAATATGCGTCCGTTGTCAAACACAAGTGCTCCATGACTATCCAAATCGACCAAAGATGTCACACTGGGCTTCCACTGTGGTCTCGGCTGGTGCTTCTGTCTGATTTGTGTCTGAGTGGACCACGATCAGTATTCCGTAACTCTCCAGCAGTACGGCATATTATAAGCCGTGTTCAGCGTTAGCTGGTTGCAAACCAGCAGGCCCAAATCTGCACCACAGGCATTTAACAGGATTGGGCACATGTATTGCACCTTCTACATGGTCTTAAATGTCTTTGTCAACACCGGGGTACCAGAAGATGGTGTTTGCCGAGCTTTTTATGACTCACCTGCCTAGATATAGCTGTCATGGAGCATAGCCTTTTGCATACTGATAATGCCTTCTCAATTGCCGGTTGCCACATTTATCACCACAAGGGTGCGTCACTTTCCTAAACAAGGCAGAAAATGTGAACGAAGAGAATGAGACTCTCTCATGTGTTCTTGTATTCTTGGTGCTGTTTTTGTCCTTCGTCGTGGTACCTATGAGCGAGAATATGCCAGGGCTTGTCATTGTGGTAGCCGCGGCCGGGGTTCGATTCCTGGCCGCAGGCTACACAATTTGTTGAGGCTGTAATGTGATATTCTGGTAAATTCGAGAACCGTCTTGCTGATTCGAGGTTAGAATGTTCTACGCGCCGGACCCTCTACGCCGAATGATCCAGATGCCTACGCGTGTACAAAGGGGCTCGCGCGTGGCAAGCCGGGAGTCTATTTCGCCCCAGCGTTCGACTCTGCTCCTTCCCGACTTCGACACTCGTCGCGGGCGTCGCGACGGGCGCCGAAGGAAACAAAGCTATCAGTAGAGCGTCGCGCTCTGCTGTTATCTTTTGTTTCCTTCTTTATTTTGGGGACACAAGTTCGCCCGAATAAACGTTTAGTTTACTCAGTTATTCACCACCTCATCACTTGTCATTCGTGACAATATGGCGACTACCGCGGACAGAACAGCGGGGACCCGCTCGTGAAACGTTTTTTGTTAACATTACACATGTGAGTAAAAGTTTTTATTTTATTCGTGGTTTTTTTGAAGACCTCAGGTTCGACGAGCTCCTTCTGGCTGCAACGGTGCATCCAAAATTTAAAATTTCATGGATGGATGAAGCGCGGAAAACTCGTTCTCTGCTGCTTCTTGAATAGGAATGCAGCCCACTGCACCTTCTGAGGAAGGTACACTGGAGTCAACATGCGATGATGACTCTCGCGACAGTGTCCTAATGTTGAGTTTACCAGTGAAGCACAGCGATGGAAGACTGACACCTCCTCGACGGCGTTATCCGGCCTCAGCGACTTTCCCAGCATTAAGGAGATATTTTTACGCTTCAACAACGCACTTCCTTCTATCGCACTTCCGCTGAGCGTCTTTTCAGTAAGGGGCGGGACGTTTTCAACATCAAGAGGGAAAGCTAAGCGACAAGAGTTTCGAAAAGCAATTTCTGCTTCGATAGGACATGGAGTAAATAATAACACGGCGTTATTAAATATATCTCGAAACATTTAGAGTTTTCAGAAATTCCCAAATAAATGTAAATGTTGCTAATTTTGTTCTGTCATTCATGTCTTCATAGTTGCATACATATATAAGCATCTTGAAAGTAACTACGTTACTCTGCCGAATTAACTATAACTGTAACGTGTTACTTTTATTTTAAAGTAACTGTAACTGTAACTTAAATACTTTTTTATGAAAGTAACTGTAACTGTAACCAAATACTTTTAAAAAGTAACTTACCCAAGACTGGAACCAGAATGCCACGTTCACCGCAGTTGCGTAGGTTGCTTGCAGAGCAGTCTTGAAACAAGCTGATGCTACAGTCGCGACAAAGTCACCGGGACAACTGTTCTATCACAAAAACCACAGATAACACTTAATCACGGAATCCACAAGAGACGAGCAGAAATCGCGAAAGGATCTGTACCGGCAGTTAAGTGTTTTTCCGCTAGGTGCCTTCCGTTTGGCTGGAGTCGCAAATAACAAATCATGGCGCTCTGAGTGTCGCATTCTATACGTGCTTTCCGGGTGTATACAAGAAACGGACAAGTATTTTTGTTTCACACATTTAGACTGTCAACATTTTTCGAGCAAATTTGAAGCCCGGCTTTATCCTGCAACCGATTTATACAACATTTGCTTCCATGACCTGCTTAGCATATGCAAATAGCAATAGGCCAAATTTCCAAATCAGCTACTCAAATAACAGTGTTATTTATAATTGCGATGATTATCAATTAAAGAGGTCCTGTACATTCAGAGAAAATGACGCTCAACGAAACCAAATCTCAGGAGCAGTCGCGACAATGAACATGTTGGAGAACGCACTTCTATGGCATGCCGTTATGCGCAGAAGCATGTGCGCGTCAGCAGAGAAAATATTCCACGGGCTGGCTCAATGTTAGGTGTGCCTCTTTCTAGACACGACCCAGAGATTAAGGATCCTTTCCTTTTTGTACACGTCGTACTACCGCGGACAATGAGCTGAAACAGCCCTCCATGCTCCTGCGTCCTTCCTGTCAGTTCTTCAAAAGCGTTGGTTCAAACTTGACATGAAACGCGAAATGTCTCTTTCTTTGAACTTTGCTAACAGTTTGATAGATAATGCAGCTTGTGGAACGGTGGGCGCAGCGAACGTCCAAGTAAGGTGTTGCAGCTCATATTGTCGGGGAGTGTACATGTGGCAGACAACAAGCGAATGGATTTGCAAAAACTATTTTTATGAATGAGATATTTACCGTCTTGCGCGTTGTAAGTGCTCTTGATGAAATATTATTTGATTCGTACTGCATCGCAAAACGTGTTTTCAGGGATGAATAATCTCTGCCTAGCAACTGCCTTGCAAGAAGTATTTTTGTTAATGAGATATTGTCGGCCTTGCAAAAGGTATTCATGAATAAGATGTTAATCTGTTTGCAAAAAGTATTTTTATGAATGATATGTTATCTTCCTTGCAAAAAAAAAAGTGTTTTCATGAATGAGACAGTTGTAGTATATAAACATTACATTTATAGTATTTGTTTCCAGGAAGCTTTCATTTTGGATTTGTACAGTCCACTCTACTGCCATATTAGGTGCATGTTAGAAACGCTCTAAAATCGCCAGAGGTACGGCACTGTTGCGATTCTTTCTAGGTGCAGAAATGGCATCAAAACTGGATACATTAGAGCTAACACTTTTTAATGCTGAAACCCGAGCTTGGTGTATCGGTTGTTAACCCTTTGACCAGAGTATTTGCCTTGTAACTTATATAACGTCTTTTGGCGCGGCAACAATACTTCAACTCACTAAACAAACATACGCGTTGCTAAGTCCAATGACTGGCCATTTAGAGAGCACGTATGGTGTTAATGCGACCTTGAGTGTTACGGCTATACCAAGTGCTTCTGTAAAAATTAAAAATTCTAAAGCAAAAGAAACATTCTTCGTCTTGGTGGCATCTCAAGTTTGAGTGACGTAGAAATATCCAGGGTGTCCATTAAAAACGTTACACGGTATTTTTTTACAAAAACGCTTTCAGCCTTGCCACTCTGGTGAAGAAGGAAGACCAGCAAGGCTGTACTATGGTGGGAATGAAGTAATGGCCGGCCGCAAGTCGGCAAGCCAGAGTGGAAAGGCTGGAAAGGGTGCCGCCTTCTTCGAGCGACGGTGGCAACCAGACAACCGGCAAGCCATTGTCTGGTTGCCCGCCGTCGCTCATAGGTGGCGGTAGCTGTCGAGAGTTTTGTGTCTAGATTGGTTTGCCCAGGGACACGAAACTGGGGAAACTAGCCACTTAACGGCTCCGCTATCGAAAAACAACAACATATCATCGCTCAACGCTCATTCTCCTTGCAACAGGAGCGCTAGCAGTCCGAACCAGATGATGCCAACGTTTTAGATCTAACCGTCACATTACTAGTAGTTTATAATTGATTACCCGCAACTTTCGATGGGAAAGAAAATGGCGCTCGACGGTAGCCCTCGAATATATGGAACTGAATGGCACAACTTACAATACTGTACAATACAATTTTTTTTCTTAAAATACATTTCAAATGTTAATTCCTACAAAGGCTTGTGTGTTGGGACGCGACAGGTGCATCTACATTTTTATTAGATAATTATGAAACTTTATTCAGGGGTCGCCATTGCAAAATAAATGAGCTTTTATCTCCAGAAAAATATACGTTAAAGTATATTCCACTAATTCACTAAACAGCAGTAATGTATAAGATATGTTGGATTTCGGCATTGCTTACGTCACGTCGTTAACTACAATTCTAGTTATCGAAGCGAAACAATTCTCTGGGCATCTTTTTTACTTTGTTCAAGTATCCACGTTTATGACGACTTTTTTATTTTGGGGTATTTTATCTTGAATAACTCTCAGGTAATCCAATAAAAATCTTGGGTACATAACAAGTTTCTTGTGGCTTCTTCATATTTGTCATAAATAAATGGCTTCAATAAATTTTCTTTAACGTTCTTCCTTTGGTATTTCCACTTCATGTTTAGTTGTTGAAAAATACCTTTCATAATTATTACCATACTTCATCTGGTCTCTAAAACGCAACATTCGTAGTTCTTCATGCATATAGTTTTGCAGATCAGTTTATTCACTTAGGTAACCCATATTTCTGACTATTCTTTTTTCCGATAGATTCTAGTTTTAGTTGTAGATATTTGGGCACAGTGTCCGTAGACTGTTATTCCACATTGAAGTTTAGACTTGCTCAGTGAATTCTATATAATTCTTAGCATGGATCGAGGAACCAGATCTTATATGTGATACATCTGCGCCATTGTTATACCCTTTTTTGGTGCTGCAGGCCTCTCGTATGAACCTTCGGTCTCTCTGAAACCACCAGCATCTCTCTGAGTTGCAAATAAATATCATCATTATCAATTATCATATCCTTAATTTTTTACAAATTCTGTTCTACATGAATATCCCGTTTAATGTGTTTGTCTATGTGCATCCCTAGGTACTTGATATTTTCAGCGCATTTCAGCGGAACGCATGAGCAATAATTCCGATTCAACGCGTGCATTTTTATTGGTAATTCGGTTAGGATTTGTTTCCTCGGCTCTCTGAAGCCTAATACCTATTGTTGTAAGAACGTTTACAACAATTTGTTGTTTTTTCGGTACCATTCTGTTAATTTCTGAATGTCTTCTTGTATCGTCTTTACAGCTACTTTGTGATTTTTGTGTGCATAGACAATTACTGTATCGTCTAGAAATTGAAAGAGCTCACTTTTTAATTTGACCTACGCGATCTCGTTAACGTATAAATTAGATGTAGTCAACCAAGTACTGTAGCTTGGGGTACTCCCTGCTTGACTTTGATTTCTCTGCTATGTTTTGAGCTTAGTCGTACCTATCTGATACCGGTCATTAAGATAATTCATGAAATAAGTGCTGCATCTTTCCCCGAATACCAATAGCTGTGTAATCTATGTTGCGATATAGTATGGTTTATTGTTTAATATGCCCTACTAAAGTGTAATGAATAAGTCTAGAACGTATTTATTACTATCCATACTTTCATTTACATAGTCAAAAGTCTTCTAACAGGTCACTGGTTCCTATATGCTCTCTGAATCCGTGTTGTTTGACGCATTTAATAGAATAAGTTTTGAAATATAACTGCATTTTTAATACTGTTTTTATTTATATAATGGATCCCCGACAGCGTGCACATTGGTCTATATAAAGGACATAATGTTTTTCGTTTTTTGTATAGTTGCCCAACAATGGATGGTTTAAGTTTCTTAGGAATACTGCCACTAGAAATATTAGTACTTTATAATTGTAGTAGTGCAGGTTTCAATACTTTGAGCATAGCATTTAACATCTCATCGCTCTTGATTTGGTCTAACCACACTGCTTCCCTAGTCTTAGATGTTAAACAATTTCAATCAAGATCACTGAAATTCATATCAGGAAAACCATAACGCTAATGAAAGGACCTAGTCACACCTCCTCCGGAAGAAGACGGGCAAGTCGGCACTCGTCGAAATGCAACACCGCCTCAGAAACCTCTGTGAGGAGTATACCGCTGGGACTAACGTTTCTGCATGTACTGAGAACGTTCACGCCTATGGGTTGAAGTTCACCTCCTCGTTTGTTTTCGATACAAAAAAAGTGACAGCACTTGAAGTCTGAATGCGATTACGGTAATCGGAAACTTTACATGAAGAACATTTAAATATTGGTTTCATGGTTTCATGGGAAATATGCTTTCCTTATCTCTTAGGTCACTTTTCCTACTCCCTACTTGCCACATAGGACCATTTTTGTTTTCTGAGATATTTTATCTTTTGTTTTTCTTTTTTTTTTCGCGGCCGTGTATTCTGGAATTATTTTGTTTTGGCTTTTCTTTCTAGACCCATTAGTGACAGTAATTTCTGCTCGCATGTTTTTCTTATTGCTTTGCGATGGGTTTTAGCACTGCTGATTTATGCATGTATTATTTGATAAATAAATTGTAAGCCTCAGTTTTTTGTAGTATTTTTTCATGCATTAAAATCCAAAACTTTCTTGGCATCGTGAAAAATGGGATAAGGAACGCGATTGTGTCGTGCATACGTGGCAAGCAGGAAAGTTACAATGAACGTGAGTTGGTTCACGCTTAGTAAATGTACACAGCTGGCTGTGTACATTGTTTCTTTTATGGCATTTTGCGCGCCGCATTTTTATTTTTTAGCCAGCGTACCGTAAAGGCGTACAAGTAGACACTCTACAGGATTTTCCTGGTTAGGTAAAATCAAGAAATAAATTGTAGAAATAAAGAAAGATTTCCAAACGAATTAACTCGGGCACGACACGGAGCTGAGAATGCCGTACTCAACTCACTTCGTATCACAGGTGGCAGGTGCCTTCATCATCTCGCTGGTGCTTGGATTACCGGCTGCTCCCAAGATCAGCCCACCGCAAGCTGGATGCAAAGCCAGCGTCTACCCTCCTCAGATCATCCAGCCTTCCGTGGCTTTCTCGACTTCGCCGTCAACAACGGAAGCAATCCCGCTCTTCGGTTGGCAACACTAGTCCACATCACGTGCAGTTTGGCGCGAAAGGGGCGTACCAGGAAGTACTAGAAAAGCACGGCCGCGGCTACCGGCACTTTGGGCACGACACCGAGCTGAGAATGCCGTACTCAACTCACTTCGTATCACAGGTGGCAGGTGCGCTTCATCATCTCACTGGTGGCTTGGATTACCGGCTGCTCCCAGGATCAGCCCACCGCAAGCTGGATGCAAAGCCAGCGTCTACCCTCCGCGGATCATCCAGCCTTCCGTGGCTTTCTCGACTTCGCCGTCAACAACGGAAGCAATCCCGCTCTTCGGTTGGCAACACAGTCCACATCACGTGCAGTTTGGCGCGAAGAGGGGCGTACCAGGAGTACTACAAAGCACGGCCGCGGCTACCGGCACTTTGGGCACGACACCGAGCTGAAGAATGCCGTACTCAACTCACTTCGTATCACAGGTGGCAGGTGCCTTCATCATGTCGCTGGTGCTTGGACTACCGGCTGCTCCCAGGATCAGCCCACCGCAAGCTGGATGCAAAGCCAGCGTCTACCCTCCGCAGATCATCCAGCCTTCCGTGGCTTTCTCGACTTCGCCGTCAACAACGGAAGCAATCCCGCTCTTCGGTTGGCAACACAGTCCACATCACGTGCAGTTTGGCGCGAAGAGGGCGTACCAGGAGTACTACAAAAGCACGGCCGCGGCTACCGGCACTTTGGGCACGACACCGAGCTGAGAATGCCGTACTCAACTCACTTCGTATCACAGGTGGCAGGTGCCTTCATCATGTCGCTGGTGCTTGGACTACCGGCTGCTCCCAAGATCAGCCCACCGCAAGCTGGATGCAAAGCCAGCGTCTACCCTCCGCAGATCATCCAGCCTTCCGTGGCTTTCTCGACTTCGCCGTCAACAACGGAAGCAATCCCGCTCTTCGGTTGGCAACACAGTCCACATCACGTGCAGTTTGGCGCGAAGAGGGGCGTACCAGGAAGTACTACGAAAGCACGGCCGCGGCTACCGGCACTTTGGGCACGACTACCGAGCTGAGAATGCCGTACTCAACTCACTTCGTATCACAGGTGGCAGGTGCCTTCATCATCTCGCTGGTGCTTGGATTACCGGCTGCTCCCAAGATCAGCCCACCGCAAGCTGGATGCAAAGCCAGCGTCTACCCTCCGCAGATCATCCAGCCTTCCGTGGCTTTCTCGACTTCGCCGTCAACAACGGAAGCAATCCCGCTCTTCGGTTGGCAACGCAGTCCACATCACGTGCGGTTTGGCGCGAAGAGGGCGTACCAGGAAGTACTACGAAAGCACGGCCGCGGCTACCGGCACTTTGGGCACGACACCGAGCTGAGAATGCCGTACTCAACTCACTTCGTATCACAGGTGGCAGGTGCCTTCATCATCTCGCTGGTGCTTGGATTACCGGCTGCTCCCAAGATCAACCCACCGCAAGCTGGATGCAAAGCCAGCGTCTACCCTCCGCAGATCATCCAGCCTTCCGTGGCTTTCTCGACTTCGCCGTCAACAGCGGAAGCAATCCCGCTCTTCGGTTGGCAACACAGATCCACATCACGTGCAGTTTGGCGCGAAGAGGGGCGTACCAGGAGTACTACAAAAGCACGGCCGCGGCTACCGGCACTTTGGGCACGATACCGAGCTGAGAATGCCGTACTCAACTCACTTCGTATCACAGGTGGCAGGTGCCTTCATCATCTCACTGGTGCTTGGATTACCGGCTGCTCCAGGATCAGCCCACCGCAAGCTGGATGCAAAGCCAGCGTCTACCCTCCGCGGATCATCCAGCCTTCCGTGGCTTTCTCGACTTCGCCGTCAACAACGGAAGCAATCCCGCTCTTCGGTTGGCAACACAGTCCACATCACGTGCAGTTTGGCGCGAAGAGGGGCGTACCAGGAGTACTACAAAAGCACGGCCGCGGCTACCGGCACTTTGGGCACGACACCGAGCTGAGAATGCCGTACTCAGCTCACTTCGTATCACAGGTGGCAGGTGCCTTCATCATCTCGCTGGTGCTTGGATTACCGGCTGCTCCCAAGATCAGCCCACCGCAAGCTGGATGCAAAGCCAGCGTCTACCCTCCGCAGATCATCCAGCCTTCCGTGGCTTTCTCGACTTCGCCGTCAACAACGGAAGCAATCCCGCTCTTCGGTTGGCAACACAGTCCACATCACGTGCGGTTTGGCGCGAAGAGGGGCGTACCAGGAAGTACTACAAAAGCACGGCCGCGGCTACCGGCACTTTGGGCACGACACCGAGCTGAGAGTGCCGTACTCAACTCACTTCGTATCACAGGTGGCAGGTGCCTTCATCATCTCGCTGGTGCTTGGATTACCGGCTGCTCCCAAGATCAGCCCACCGCAAGCTGGATGCAAAGCCAGCGTCTACCCTCCGCAGATCATCCAGCCTTCCGTGGCTTTCTCGACTTCGCCGTCAACAACGGAAGCAATCCCGCTCTTCGGTTGGCAACACAGTCCACATCGCGTGCAGTTTGGCGCGAAGAGGGCGTACCAGGAGTCCTACAAAAGCACGGCCGCGGCTACCGGCACTTTGGGCACGACACCGAGCTGAGAATGCCGTACTCAACTCACTTCGTATCACAGGTGGCAGGTTGCCTTCATCATCTCGCTGGTGCTTGGATTACCGGCTGCTCCCAAGATCAGCCCACCGCAAGCTGGATGCAAAGCCAGCGTCTACCCTCACGCAGATCATCCAGCCTTCCGTGGCTTTCTCGACTTCGCCGTCAACAACAGAAGCAATCCCGCTCTTCGGTTGGCAACACAGTCCACATCACGTGCAGTTTGGCGCGAAGGGCGTACCAGGGTACTACAAAAGCACGGCCGCGGCTACCGGCACTGCGGGCACGACACCGAGCTGAGAATGCCGTACTCAACTCACTTCGTATCCACAGGTGGCAGGTGCCTTCATCATCTCGCTGGTGCTTGGATTACCGGCTGCTCCAAGATCAGCCCACCGCAAGATGGATGCAAAAGCCGGCGTCTACCACTCGAAGATCATCAGCCTTCCGTGGCTTTCTCGACTTCGCCGTCAACAACGGAAGCAATCCGCTCTTCGGTTGGCAACACAGTCCACATCACGTGCAGTTTGGCGCGAAGGGGCGTATGAGTACTGCAAAAGCACGGCCGCGGCTACCGGCACTTTGGGCACGACACCGAGCTGAGAATACCGTACTAACTCACTTCGTATCACAGGTAGCGGGCACGCTTCATCATCTCGCTGGTGCTCGGATTACCGGCTGCTCAAGATCAGCCCACCGCAAGCTGGATACCGAAGCCAGCGTCTACCCTCCACGAGATCATCCAGCCTTCCGTGGCTTTCTCGGCTTCGCCGTCAACAACGGGAAGCAATCCCGCTCTTCGGTTGGCAACACAGTCCACATCACGTGCAGTTTGGCGCGAAAGGGGCGTACCAAGTACTACAAAAGCACAGCCGCGGCTACCGGCGCACCGGGCACGACACCGAGCTGAATGCCGTGCTCCGGCTCACTTCGTATCACAGGTGGCAGGTGCCTTTCATCATCTCGCTGGTGCTTGGATTAGCGGCTGCTCCGAATCAGCCCACCGCAAGCTGGATGCAAAGCCAGCGTCTACCCTCCGCAGATCATCCAGCCTTCCGTGCAAGGACGTTTAAATAGAGGCGAGGACCCGGCGCGACGTCATACCCAGCGACGCCGGAAGAACGTAGCCCAATCCCAGACTGCCCCGCACCGACGCCGCCGACGCTCTCTCATCCAAACTGATTCAACCATGCTCCCATCGTCTGCTCTCCGCTCGGTCGTTAGGCTTAGGCTACGTCTGCTCCGTGCCTGCGGTCTGCTTCGTCTGCTCGCTGTCGCGGCTGGCTTTCGATTCGATCGGCGCACCATAAGATGTTTCGATGCGAACCGAATGCTCATCACGGCGGAGTGAAACCAACATCTTCTCGAAGCAGAATTTGTACAGCTTGCTCAACCCGCGATGCCCTTCTCAGCACGACACACACCGGCGCCTTCTCAGCGTTCGTGCCTACGATCGCTTCTCAGCGTTCATTGCCTGCAATGACTGACTCGCGATCGCTTTCCAAAGCCGCTGCATGCGACTCGTTCGAGACGACGCTCCAGGCGCGGTCGCGCGGTGTCGAGAGCGTCGCTACCTCCGACTTCCTGGTCCTACTGGTCAGGCAAGTGTTGGGCTCGAAATCTCGCCTGTTCGACACCGATTCAGTCGGTGCGTCGTCTAGAGCGTCTCAGCTCTGGTCACGCTTTCTGCTGGGCAACCAGGCTTTCGTTTATAATAATCTCATCAATTCCGACCATACCGGTTTAAAAGTCTCCCGTTAAGCGCTGTTTCAAATAACAGTGGATGTGCCGCCATTACTTTCGGTGCACACAATCCCGTTGCCACGGAAATGCCACGACAACGAGGTTGTTTGCACCGAAATTAATGGCGGCGCTCATCACTAGGCTTCCCGATTGGTCAAGAAATCGTTCGTTGCGGCTCGTGGCCACGCCTACTTCCGTTACACTTCGCTCCATGCATTGGGGATAGGGATGCCACCTCCTGCCCATTATAACCTCCCTTGCTTCCCGTGGCTTTCTCGACTTCGCCGTCAACAACGGAAGCAATCCCGCTCTTCGGTTGGCAACACAGTCCACATCACGTGCAGTTTGGCGCGAAGAGGGGCGTACCAGGAGTACTACAAAAGCACGGCCGCGACTACCGGCACTTTGGGCACGACACCGAGCTGAGAATGCCGTACTCAACTCACTTCGTATCACAGGTCTGTTACTCATCTTCTTATCATGACAATAATGTGTTTGTCATTGCGGTGTCGTGCCCTCGACAAGTGTATGAGCGTGTCTGCCTTGTTCGGAATAGTGTCGTGGGTTATTTGAAGAAACTTTTATTGTTGTGCGGTGACGTAGAAACAAATCCGGGCCCTGATTCTGATTCCAGTGCAAATACGGATCTAATCTTGACTATGCTCACCAAACTGAACGCAGGACAACAAACGATACTGAATGAAATTAAGTCCCTACAGCAAAGGCAGGATCAGACAGACGAAACGTTGGGTGCTCTTAAAGCTCAAATACAAGAAATTAAGCAGGAGTGTGCTGGCTTAAAAGAGGTTAAAGAAGAGGTTGTGAAGGTTTTAGCCAGAACTGAGGAAAACTCTGCTAGCCTAGACTTGCTAACACAAAGATGCGAGTACCTCGAAAACCAGTCGAGAAGAAATAACCTTCTGCTCTACAATATCCCCGATGTCCCCGGTGAATCCTGGAAACAATCGGAAGAGAAAGCTATTAACTTCTGTGAAACCAGGCTGGGTGTCTGTCTTTCGCCTCAAGCTATAGAACGCGCGCACAGAATAGGGCCCTACCGCGGAAATGAAGCAAACCCCCGTCCGGTCATCATCAAATTTAATTCTTACAAAGATAGAGAACTCATACTATCAAAAGCGCCGGCACTCAAGGGAACAATATTCCGCCTTAGCGAAGACTTATCACCAGACACTCGTGCAGCTAGAAAAGCGCTGATATCGTTTGCGAAAAACCAGGGAAGTGAATTTAAGCTGCGTCACGATAAACTTTTTATCGGAAGAAGTCAATACAGGTTCGACAAACTTTCAAACACTGTCCTGCTTACTCAGACATAACAACCAACCAATAGGCATATCCATACAAATCGCTCTACGTCGATCTCATTCCTAGTAGCAAACGCAAGGAGCATTTATCGTAAACAAGATGATTTATATTCTCTTATGCATTCATGTTCTGCTGACGTTGTTGTACTAACTGAATCATGGTTAAACTCCGAGATACCGAATTCCGAGCTAAGCGCGCTGGCCTCTTACAACATATTCAGGAAAGACAGGCAGGGAAAGAAAGGTGGGGGAGTACTTATTGCTGTGATAAATTCATTAAATGTCCTTCAGTCTGACATTGCCCCTAATATTGAAGTTGTTTGGGTTCGAATAAGTACTCCTACTGCTCATCTTCTTGTGGTAACTTGTTACAAACCACCAGGAGCTACTGACTTCCCATCCTTACTAAACGACCATTTAGAAACCTTAGTTAACCAATTCCCAATGGATACAATCGTACTTGCTGGCGACTTCAACTATCCGGACATCGAGTGGCCTACAGTACCTGCATACGGAACACCTTTTTACGGGGCCTCTTTGTCCACTTCAAGCCGGGAATTCGTTAATATAGCCACCGCCCTTTCCTTATCACAAGTGGTAAATCAGCCAACACGAGGCACAGCTGTCCTTGATCTCTTTTTTACTACTAACCCTGAACTTGTAAGCGCAATTACATATTTAGAGCCGCTTAGTGACCACATCCCAATTAACGTTGTACTTTCAATTCCAATATTACGACGGCTGCCCTTTAAGAAAACGATTTTTAGTTACCTGCGTGCAAACATAGATGCCATTCACCAATATATGTCTATTTTTGCCACTACGTTTTTTCGAGGGTTTCAAAGTAGAACTGTCGAAGAGAACTGGAGACTGGTTAAAGGGGCTCTTATTGAGTCATTAAACAGATTTGTGCCCAGGGTCTGCATTGCAACCAGTTCCCAGCAGCCCTGGTTTTCTGCTAAGCACCCAAAGCTCCTAAGGAAAAAGAAACGCCTCTTCAGACTCGCCAAATCAACGGGGTCTCCAGATACTTGGATCAGATATCGCGACAGTGCCTCACAATATAAGTACCAGATAAAAAACTCCAAGCATAAGTATTTTGATTGCGATCTCCAAAATCTACTCATAACAAACCCTCAAAAGTTCTGGTTAGCGATTCGGCCCCCCCAAGACAGATTACCTTCTAAGTTTATTGATCCCGACAGGGAATGATCTAACCGAATTAGAAGCATGTGAAACCATGAACCTAGCTTTCTGTAGTGTTTTCACAGAGGAAGAATTCCCATTACCTATGCCCATTTCACCCCATGAAGTTGTTCATGAAATGGCCAAATTCGACGTTTCACCAGCCGGCATTGAAAAACTAATAAATGATCTTCCATTCAATTCCGCCCCTGGGCCCGATGGTATTTCAACTAAACTACTTAAGCTAACCAAAGAAGTGTCATGTGTTTTATTATCCAGTTTATTCAATCAGTCGTTGTACTCCTGTGACATACCAGTCGACTGGAGACATGCTAAAGTAACCCCAGTTTTCAAAAACGGTTCTAAAATGTGTATAACAAATTACAGACCTATTTCGTTAACGAGTGTACCTAGTAAACTGATGGAGCATGTCATATATTCACAAATAATGAATCACTTATCTTCCAATAATCTATTGTTTGCTAACCAGCACGGTTTTCGACGGTCTCTCTCATGTGAATCGCAACTTTTTGAATTAACTACAGATATTCATGAAAGCCTACATGCCAAGACAGATATTCATGCCATCTTCATTGACTTTTCAAAAGCCTTCGATAAAGTTCCCCACTGTCGATTGATTCAAAAACTTCACTCTTTTCATATTGACAGAGGCGTTATAAATTGGATCGAATCATTTCTAACATCTAGAACCCAGTATGTTTCTCTTCATGAACAGTCTTCTATGACCATGCAAGTAAGATCAGGTGTACCGCAGGGAACCGTGCTGGGACCGTTATTATTTCTGATTTATGTTAATGATTTGTCTCTCTGTATTAACTCGACTCTAAGATTGTTTGCAGATGATTGTGTGATGTACTCTAGAATTCATAATGTAAATGACTGTAGCACTTTGCAAAATGACCTTGTCAAGATCGAGTCTTGGTGTGGAAAATGGCAGATGGAGATTAATGTTCAAAAAACTAAGTCCATGGTCTTTAGTACTAAACGTGTTCCGACAAAATCTAATTATACTCTTTTCAACAACCACATAGAGCAAGTGATGCACTATAAGTACCTCGGAGTTTTCCTAAGCAGTAATCTTTCTTGGGAATATCATGTTAACCATATATCAGCCAAAGCTAACAAATCACTCGGTTTTCTCCGACGTTCCCTCTACCTCGCATCTCAAAAAACTAAACTAACAGCTTATACCGCTCTAATACGACCCATTCTGGAATATGCTTCAGCCATCTGGAACCCTCACCAAGTCTTCTTAGAAAAAGAATTAGAGTCAATTCAAAATAAAGCAGCTCGTTTCATTTTGCGAAACTAGCAACTTCCCAGTAAGTGTAACCTCTCTAAAAACATCTCTACAGCTTCCTCTTTTGAAAGACCGTAGAACGTTAAACAGACTGAAATTGCTTCACAAGCTTTTTTATCACTCTCCATCTCGTAAGTCGATCTATTGTAAACCTGCCCCTTTTATCTCACGCCGACTTGACCACCCCTGCAAATTACACCTTGACATTCCCAGAACTAACCTTTACAAGTTCTCGCCTCTTCAGCTTGCTATTAGTGACTGGAACCAACTACCCGAAGCCATTGTCACAATAATAGACCCACAGAAATTCGCCGATAATGTTGCCGTTCATCTCCATCTGTGATAATTTTCTTGTTTTATATTACTAGCGTTCTTTTGTTTTGACACTATCCTGCCAAATGCCCCCCCCCTTTGTAATACCCCTCGTGGGTCTTAAGGGGAACCAATAAATGAAATGAAATGAGATGAAAAGTTCGGGTCCCACCGATTGAGACTGGGCATCACGAAAAACCAGAAAACTAGTGTCCTCTAAAGA
Organism: Ixodes ricinus; assembly: GCA_037355805.1. Taxonomy (NCBI): domain Eukaryota; kingdom Metazoa; phylum Arthropoda; class Arachnida; order Ixodida; family Ixodidae; genus Ixodes; species Ixodes ricinus. The sequence goes on along the minus strand of JAZHYW010008787.1, from coordinate 13,325 downwards.
ATGAAAATGCACGCGCAGCGTTTTGCGGCAATAAAAACAAAAAAACAAACATTCAATTTGAAATCACTTTTGGGGTTCGGACTGCTACAGGAGCGGACCCACGACTGCTCTGCGGACCTAACTCCCCTCCTTTCCTTCACACCTTCTTCCCCTCCTCCTCCTTCCCGCGCGTTGCATCGTGGGAAATGTCCCATAATGCACCGCGCGGGACCGTCCTGACGTCACTCGTGACGTAACGTGTGGCGTCACGAGTCCCGCGCGTTGCATTATGGGACGTTTCCCATAGTGCACCGCGCGGTTACGCTCGACGGCGACGCCGCTCAAGCCGGAAACAGGTGCCTAAGAGCTGCGCTCTAAGCTTTCCCTACGGCCTCGCCCAGCGTTGGGTGCGCCTCTTCTACGACATGACTGAGAGTTCGAGCATCCTCAATTTTGTGCCATGTGGTACATGCGGTACATGTTGTTCATGTTACAGAGAATTTCGTAAGCAACAAATAATCCTCCGAAATCTTGCAATCAAAACGTTCTAGCGTGTTTTCCATTCTCAAGTGTGGGCGTAAGACTACACCCTTTTTTAGAGTGTGGTGGGTATTCTAAATGTCCGTTTTTAGACAAAAGTTGAAAGGATTTATTTTGTATATACTTAAACGCTAAAAGTTCATAACTTTTAATTACGATTAATATTGTTCATGTACCATAAATCGGTCAATCTGTACTCAGAACGGCCCATAAATATATCTACAGAGTCGATCTTTGCAGGTTTATAAGTGTCATCCGACGGGCCCCGAAGGCAAGCCTCGAAAAAATCTCTACACTATTACTGATGGCCATTAGTATTAACTATCAACCTGTGTGAACATATAGTCCTTGTTACCTCTTTTATTCAATACATTTCCCTAACAATATATTTAGCGCTGGAAAATTCAGGAATTTCTAAAGGCACTCTCGCATTTTATAAAGTGTTCCGCAAATATGTACCTGCTTCCAGCGTAGAAGGGAGAGGGGCTAGAGTAAAGACACCTTTTGCGGTATTTTAATTTGTTATAGTCGCCTGGAAAACCCTATAGTGATTTACGTCCGAATGATTTAATGTTCGGCAGTCATCGAAATCATGGCACTACGTCTCAAAAAGTTCCTCATAAACTTTTGAAGAGTTAAAAAAAGGAGGTTACAAACTCTGTTGTAAATATTAATCGTGCATCTATAAAACGAGATAAATAAGGGAAAAAAAGCATACAACTATAAAAAAACATACAAGTTCTTAAAATATTGTTATGGGATTTGGATGTATTTTTACGTTTATATTGGAATATCTCAGATCTTACTCAATAAAATATATATATCCCATCGCACCACCCGCAAGATTGAAAAAAAAAAAACCTGTGCATTTTTATTTTGCACAATGTAGCTAACATTTACGCAACTCTGTATACCGATCTTTTCTTTGAGGACGCACAATAAAGAAAACCTAGCGTTTCCCTATTTCGAAAATACTGAAACATTAATTAAAACTTTATAGCGGCTTATTTTTTCTTTTCTTTTATTACAGCTGTTACGTTTTTGCTCCACAGGTGGAATTGATCGCTGAGATCAACGAACTTGAGCGTATTAGGAAGTGTGATGTGTTTTGTTTATGTTTTCTTTTAACTGCAGTCATCTATATAATAAACAGACCAATAGCTTCACATACACATTAGACCCCGTTCTGAGTCGAACTCGATTCAAGATGTATCTTACGCACTCTCATTGCTAGCTCTTGTTGCAGCCGCCATCGCCGATCAGAACAGTACCACGACCCGAAAAATGAAACACATACGGACGCATGGAAGGTAAGAACGAAAAATGATTAGTTGAGTAACAATGCTCGATATTCACATTATTTATTTGACATTGATTTTACTTTGAATTGGATTTGATAAAACTACAATCTTGCATTATTTTTATTACATTTCGCAATCGGCATTCAGGAAATCCGCTTCCTACACTGAAATCATCCTGAAACCTTTTTTGCCATACTACCTCATCCCCAAGAAGCGTTGACTGGTTTCCAAATAGCTGTGTGCTTGAGTTCTTTCTCATTCATTTATTTTAAAACGTGTCTGCTACGGTATAACTATGTTCGTCTAGAGTTCCTGTATATGGCTACCTACGGTGGCAGATTTGCGCATTCAGCCTCGGCGAGTGACCGTAGCGCCGGCTTTGCCTGCACGGCCCTGGATGCTTTGCTCCTCACGTGACTGAATTCTGGGAATAGCGGCGTGGCGGCTCGAGGAAAACAAATGCGCAGCTCTGCAATATCGAAGAACTCTATGTTCGCATGTTCTGTGGCACCACGAAAACACCCACTGGCGTTCTCGGCATTTTCTTTTTCAATGGAAACCGCGATATTAAACGGTGCGCATCACTTTGCTTTGCAAATGTAACCAGAAGAGTTATTATGACTCCTCGTTCGTCTGATTACTAACGTTAGCAGTTTTGAACCCGACATAATTCCCTTAATCCATAGGAATGTCCGTACTAATAGAGCTTTATTTCTAATCATACTTCTGCTTCGGATTAAGTCCGTCCGCAATCAAAGCGGAATCGATAAACCCAATCAAGCCGCTTCAAAAGTGCGTCGTCATGGCACTCTTCGTGCATCTCCTATCACAAAATAAACCAATCACGCACAAACAAGCGCAGGGTCAGCGCCGCATTTACTGTACGTGATTGGTTTAGTTCTTGGTAATTGGCAACCAGTGAAACCTCCACCTAGAATAGCGGAGCGCTCAGCGAACTGAGCTTACTAGCTAGCAGTCAGTAGACCAAACTGGTGTTATACAGTTACCACCTGTTTTTTGCTCGTAACCACCACAAGGGCGCGACCAGACGCTAATGCTTTGATATAATCAGTTTAGAAGAAGGACTGTAGCAACAGTGAACATCCACTTCCTCTACTGGTAGCTGGACAACACCAGCTAGAATAATCGAAAGCCTCCACATGGCCTCCTCTCCCTTCATATAAACGTCACCAGAGTCGGATCGCGCTATCTTGGCTATTGGGCCAGAGCCGTGCCTTCGACGCGCTGCTTGGACACGAGTCCGCAGACGAACACTGACACAGCACTCGTGCCCCATCTCACGCCTCGATCGATCTGACTGTGACTGACGGTGCGGCGGCTTCCTGTCTAGGTGGTGTTGGGCTAGCCCTGTTAGCTCAGTTTGGCAGAGCGCTTCTGAAGTCGCTTAAGACGTCACGAGTCGAATGCCGGAACAGACGGATTTTTTTTTCCAGAGGCTACCAGTCTACATAATGAGCGGAAGTTGAGCTCCATATTAGGTGTAAGTCAGTTTATTCTAGCGTAAATATTTTCCACCTCGGGGGCTTCACCTAAAGTTACTATATAAAACCAATGTGCTCTGTGCGACCAAAAATACAAGTAGACGGCATTGTTGAGTATCCTCGCTTGTGAATCGGGGCAGTGTTTTAGGGTATAGCATATATATATCTTTTTCTGCTGTCAGAGAGACGGACGTTGAGACAATCCATTCGCTGAGCCGGCATGTGTGAAAGCGGCGTGCTTATTGCAGCTGTGTACTTTTTGTTTTCTTTATCCATTCGGAGCCAATATTATGACCCGGCGATGGAAAAACTGGATAGCGATTTATTGTTTTATGGCATATATTAAAGTAATCGCTTGATGTTGTAGGGATATATCGGTTTGTTTTAACACGAACCTCATCACATCACCTGAGGGCACATCCGTCACGTTAAGGAGACTGCACTCGCAAACAAAAGTGTCCGTATAGGCCTTAATAAAGAAAGGTACGATCGCGTCCCCTTATGTTTCCTTAGAAACGGAGCAACGTTCGTCCCTGCATACCGTGGAGAAAAAGTCTCTTCCTCGTCTGCGTAGCAACTATGGCGGCTCCGGAATCGAATGGATCCAGCGCTCTAAAGCTTACCGAGGTGCCAGGAGTCTACGGATATCGTCTGTTTTTACGCGGAACGCTGCCGCGATTCAACCAAAGAGCATACCGTAGTTCTCGAACGGGCAAATACCTCACACCACCAGCAGCCCCTCAGGCCTGCTATGCAGCTATCACGAGAAACGACCGCTTCGCACACAACCAAACAAATCTTTGCTTCCGGAGCGAGAGCTGTAGCAAATGAATGCAGAAGATTTTCCCGAACTGTATTTATTGCCGTAACCGGCTTCTCACGCAGGTAAGGAAATGTGTTTCGAACCCATAATTCAGTCTTCTCGTTTTTAACTAGGGATGCCGCGAACCACCCTAGGTTCGAATTCGAAAGGTTTCGATATTTTAGAACCGAACTGAAGTTCGAATGCAAACGATTTCGATATTTTGGACCGTACGGAGGTTCGAATTCCAAAATTCGCGACTTTCAAAAATCGTGGAGTTTCGAATTTGAAAAGGTCGAAGCTTTCACGGTTTTTAAAGTTCGGGTTTGATTATTTCGAATATTGTTTTACTTGAGGTTCGAGAAATGCGAAGGTTTTGAACTTTCCTAACTTGAAATTTCAGAGATGCGAATGTTTCGATTTTCTTTGAATCTGAAATTCGAAATATTCGAACGTTTCGAATTCTTATAGACATGAAGTCGATGAATTCGAAGATTGCGAATTTCTTTCTGCATAAAGTTCGAAAAGTTCGAAAGCTTCGATTTTCTTTTAGGGCTAAATTCGAAAAAAAAACTTCGAAGGTTTCGATATTCTTTTAAGTCCAAGTGCGCAAAGTTCGACGTCCGGCTTTCATGTTCTGCCACAGTTTCAGTTTCAAATAGCGTTTTCACACCTCACTGGTTTTCACGAAATCAGGTTTAGAAAAGTTCGGGTGTGATAGTTAGACTGACGCGAAGTTGCTCAGGCAATTAAATGAGACGACGAGTGTCCCGGATGTGCTGGAATATTTGCCAGCGCAGAGTGACGTGTGACATAGATCAGTAATTGTGACCGCCAGCCGGGGCGGGGAGGTCATTAACGTGCATCACGAAGTAGTGATCACACGAACGCACTCATTAACGATACTCATCCAGTTCGAAACGGCCAGGGGCAGGCAGGCGGTTGAGGCTCAGAAAAACCTTGAAGCGCTCTGGCAAACTGCCTCCCCACCCCCTTGCACGCGGGTAGTGATCCTATCGAACGCCGCCCGAGTGACGCTTTTAGTTTGTTTGCTTGTAAGTTTAGTTTGTACATGATGCGAAATCCTGAGACTGGGAATGAAATTTGAAAGAAAAAGTGTAAGAAGACAGAGAAAAGGGGAGCAGGACAACGCCTCAAACTCAGCTCTCGGAATGAAATTTGAAAGAAAAGTGTAAGAAGACAGAAAAAATGTGAAAGCCGTTTACAACTCGCTGTAACGCCGAATTTGAGCGCAGCTCCTGAGGAGGAGTTGGGAAGGGTACTGAGGGGGAATTATTCGAGAGGGGAGGGTCACGTGACCTCGGGTAGGAGGGTCACGTGACCTCGTGGGGGGCCACCTGACCTCGGCAGGGGGTCACTTGACCTCGGGGGGGGGGTCACATGACCTCGGGGAGAGGGGTCACGGGATTCCCCCCCCCTCCCGAAGGAACAAGAGGTGCTCCCGAAGGAACCTGAGGTCCTCTCGAAGGATCCCGAGGTCCTCCCGAGGTCCTCCCGAGTCCTCCGAAGGAACCCGAGGTCCTCCCGAAGGAACCCGAGGTCCTCCCGAACGACCTCGGGTTCCTTCGGAGGACCTCGGGTTCCTTCGGGAGGACCTCGGGTTCCTTCGGAAAATTTATCCATAATGCACCGCGCGGTTACGCCGACGGCGACGGCGACGGCGACGCCGACGCCGCTCAAGCCGGAAACGGGCGCCTAAGAGCTGCGTTCTAAAAAGGGGACAGGTCAACGTCTCAAACTCAGCTCAGGACAACGTCTCAAACTCAACTCAGCTCGAAACTCAGCTCAGGACAACGTCTCAAACTCAACTCAGCCGAGTTTGAGACGTTGTCTCTGTCCCCCTGACGCAGTCTTAGGCGCCGTTTTCGGCCGAGCTGCGTCGCCGTCGCCGTCGCCGTCGGCGTCGCCGTCGCCGTCGCCGTCGGCGGCTAACCGCGCGGTGCATGATGGATAATTTTCCCCGCTAAAACTGGCGGAAAATTTTCCCCGCTAAATCTGGCGGTAAATTTTCCCCGCTAAATCTGGCAGGGAAATTTTCCCCGCTAAATCTGGCGGAAAATTTTCCCTGCTGTATCTGGCGGGGATACCAGCTAAATTTAGCGGGAAATTTTCCCCGCTAAATCTGATGAAGTTTCCCGCTAAATCTGGCGGAAAAATTTCCCCGCTATATCTGGCAGGAACTTTTCCCCGCTAAATCTAGCGGGAAATTTTCCCCGCTAAATCTAGCGGAAATTTTCCCGCTAAATCTGGCGGAAAATTTTCCCCGCTAGATCTGGCGGAAAATTTTCCCGCTGCATCTGGCGGAAAAATTTTCCCCGCTAAATTTGAGCGGCATATTTTCACCGCTACATCTAGCGGAAAATTTTCCCCGCTAAATTTGGCGGATTTTCCCGCCATGTAGCGAGGAAAATCCGCCCCCTTCCTCGAGGTCACGTGACCCCCTCCCCTGAGGTCATGACCCCCCGTGCCTTCCCTCCCTCCTCAAGAGCTGCGCTCTAATTCGGCGTTACAGGGAGTTGTAAGCGGTTTTAATTTTTTTAAACGTCTGTATATAGAAAGAAACAACCAAAATCATAGTATAGTACGCGGAATTGCCAACACAAACCAACAACACCAATAACTATAGATTAGAATTATTCGTTATATTTATTCCCCTATTTAAATTAAACGACAAAAAAAATTACATTCTCTGGTACCGCCAATTTTTATTTGGAAGTTACGATCGGAGAAGGATATAATGGATGAATGCATAAAAGGAGAATAAAACGGACAGGAGGAATTGTTAGAACGCTAAGCGGAAATGGGACGGGAAATGCAACAGTAGCACTACAGTACGCGCGGAACCTTGGGTCAACCTCGCTCGCGGTAATATAAAACGCACTCAGCGTAGAATGAGTCCTCAATCGATTCTGGAAGGCTGTTTTAGTCTTTGTAGACGAGAGAAGAAGAAACGAAGTTTAAAGAGTCCCTTCGACATGGGCGAGGAGTCTCGTTGAGTCGCGCGAATGGAAAATCCGGCCTCGCTGCTGTACGACGCCGACGCCAGTCTTGTTCAATGGGCATATTTCGGAAGGTCGGCTTTGTAACCGGGTGTCCCCGAGCTGCCGGAAGCTCGCTCGGAAATTTCCGTTTCTTGCAGCCAGCAACTATACTTCGTTTCGGCTTGGGTCCAGACGCTGCCGATGCTAAAAGCGCGAGCATGTGACCCTGAACAGTGCTTGCACTGCACGAGCGCGCGTGTCTAGCAGGGACGCCTGAAAGGCCCGCGGAGCTCGCGCTTGTAGCATCGGCTGCGTCTGGACCCAAGCGGAAACGAAGTATAGAGCCATCGAACGCGCTTCGAAGGATCTGCAGGTAGCATTCGCACCATCGTTTGCCCGGCACTGTCTAATTTAATTCGCCAAGAGGGCCATATACCAAGCCGGGGATAGGGTCACGTTCGGGACTCAGAGATGTGGGTGAGGGGCATTCCAAAGTCGCGATTCCGTATACACATCACACAAAGGAGGCGGCGTTCACTGCATTCACGGCGACCAGACTGCTGGAGACAAGCCTCGGGTACGTTCGAAGCACGTTTTAGAGCCCGGTTCGGGTTTGGCGGCGTCCGCGTCGGCGTCGGCAGTCGCCGCGTATATATAATGGGAAAATCGACGTCACGTGACTCAACGCCAATTCAGTTTTCCCAGAGTAAATTTAGCGTGGAAAATGACGTCACGCTGACTTGGTGTCACGTCACTATGAGCCAATTTGGATTTATCGCAAGATTTAGCTGGAAAATTGACGCCTCGTGACCTCAACAGCAATTCAAATCCACGCTAAAGTTAGCGGGAAAAGTTAACATCAATGATGTCAACCCCAATTTAGTTTCTCCGCAAAATTTGGCGGGGAAAATCACGTCACATGACTGGTGTGCGTCACGTATGAACAAATTCAGTTTCTCCGCTGGATTTGGCGGTAAAATTGGCGTCACATGCGGCGGAGGAGGACGAGGGGAAGGTACGGGGGAGGAGGAGGGGTGAGGAGGAGGAAAGATGAAAGGAGTAGAGGATGAGGAGCAGAGGAGAGGAGGACTAGCGGGAGGGACAACGAGAAGAAGGTACGGAACAGGGGCATACCTCCCCTTTGTACCCTCCCCTCCTTCTCCTCAAGCGCTGCGCTCTAATTTCGCGTTACAAAATTTGTAAACGTTTTTTATTTTTTTTATCTGTCTTCTTACACTATCCTTTGCGAATTTCATTGCCAGTCTCAGGATTTTGCATCACAATCGACATACACGCAGCTCGCCTGCACGTGACAATTTTTAGTTTGTAATTACTTTGGAGGTTTATTTTCCGGGACGGAAGAAACGCCGAGCAAAAAGCATAGAAGCCGGCAGAGGTCGAGGGCGTTCTACCATACCAGTGGCGTCGGAAGAGGAAAAAGGGGGGGCGAGCTCACCTCTCCCCCCCCCCCCAGATATTTTGGACTGTTAAAGAAAACAATACGGGGAAAAGAGGGCATGGTCGAGTTCATTTTAATCTGAAATTACGTACTTGCTGCATATAGCTACTGCCGCTCTTCACTGCAAAAGATCGCGTAGATGGTCATTGTTGGAAACTCGTTGTCAAGGCACTACTCGTCGCTGCTCAGTGGTTCGGAAGTTCAAAGCTATGCCTTTATTACCTAAATAACTTTGCCATTGGTAAAAAATAATAAATAAATAAATATAACAATAAATGCAAAAATGAAAAGCTGGAGAAAAGAAAACTATCAAGAACGCGCCGGAAATGTTGTATTCTTGCATATTCAGAGGCCCAGAACTACGGAACAAGTTTCTTTTACCAAAATGTGTACAGAGCTAAAGAAACACGTCCAAAAAAAACGTGAAATAAAAGAAATTAATTTTTTTGTTTGTTTATGACGTGCTGAACTTGAACAGTTTTAAAATCTTCCCATGAGTTAATTTATTCCGCAACGTGGAAAAAAATACAAAAGTACATTATTTTGTACTCTGGATGGTAATGATATGTACTGTTTTTGGTGTTAATTTGATTGCGATACCTCAAACAGTTTATAACGAAAAAAATTACTAAGTTTAGGGGCATAATTGCCAGTAGATACATGTTTGGATATTTCTTCGAAACTTTCGTCTTGAACAACAATAATCATATCTTAAGACGACACTTACCTAGGTAGACATAGATCATTCTTACAAAAGTTTAACATCTCTACCATAAATAGCTTCGGCTATAGCGGGCTTCAAATATGGCACAAACGACAATTGTCAAAAAAACGTCGTCCTATCACTCCTTCAAGAATCTTATTTCTTTAAAACCAAGCGTGCCAGATGATGAAATAAGCTGGCATTGTCTTTCGCAAGGACTGCGAGTACCGCATGTAAAAATGCGAGAAAAATAATACGAATGTACTTTACTGCTTGAATCAAATGAAACCGTCCGCCGGTCTTTCGAAGTTCGACGAACTTCGAACTTTTACTCTAAAAGTTTGAAAGTTCGTCGACCTTTTGACTTTTCAGGAATTAAAAGCTCGACGATTTTCGAATTCTTTAGATTAGCAAGTTCGAAAGTTCGAAAATTATCGATTTCTTAGCGTAGAAAGTTCGAAAGTTCGAAAAGCTTCGACGCTTTTAGTGCAAGAAATTCGAGCGTTCAAAAATCATCGAATTTTTTAGTCTATCAGAGTTCGAAAGTTCGACAAGCATCGAATTTTGCAGCGTGATAAGTTCGAAATTTCGAAAAGCGTCAAACTTCTTAGTTCATCAAGTTCGAAAATTCGACTACCGTCGAATTTCTCGATATGGAAAGTTTGAAAATTTCGAAATCTTTCGAACCGCTGGATTCGATCATCGAACCTTTGGTTCGAAAAGGTTCGCGGCATCCCTATTTTTAACACTGCAACGTTAAAAGCAGACAACCAAAACCGGTCAATGCAAGCACATCGTCTCACCTTTCCGATTCCCTGCGACACATTTCCTTCGTTAGCACTCACTCCAGAGAGAGTGGTAAACCACCCGCGAAACCAAAAGTCGTTTCTGAAATAATTAGTTCAAAGCAGCCTACTTGGCTCAATGCACGGTCTAAAAAATATCGCGAAGTGGGAAAGGAAGTTAAATCGCTAGCATACCAGATGGCAGAGCCAAAGGCAAGTAATTGCAAATGTCTAGGCTAGGTGCAGCACTAAATACCGTCAACTCATCGAACACAAAAAGAAAACCTTTTTCTTCTAAAAATTCCGATTCAGAAATATTTATTTTAAATATCAAGCACACTTCGCGCGCCACTACTTAAGACGAGTACAATTAACAGAGAGCGAGAACGTTATATGCACAGCCCACACAATCATCAACATAACGCACATGTTTGTTTTTGTTTTTTTGCCAAGCTTGGAACTGCCACACAAAAAAAAATTCGTTACAGACAGAATGATAAAGCAAAGCGATGGTGGAAACAAACAGCTGATATTCACTGCTAGTTAAAAGGAGTCTCGAAGGCGATAGCTTCAAGTGCAGGCACCCAATCAGACACATGCCTGCGCTTACACACTTCTGCTAGCATTGTGCAAAGAAACACAAGGTAATCGGATACCAGCCTAGCAGTAGCACCAACCTCTGCGTGACGAAGCGCCATACGCGATTTCCGGACGCTATGAAGTCCCAAAACCTAACTGGACACCATTTTCCATTTTCGATGGTTAGATACGGATACCATATATTGGTGCCAACGGGAAATTCGGTTTTTTCTGCTTCTGCATTGTAGTGTTCAGAACAAAATCCCATCCCAACTATCTAGAAAGACCAGTCTCTGTTTTCGGCACAATAAACAATTTAATCCCACGTACGACAGCCCCTTATCTTCCATCCCTGTCTTCACCGGGTAAGGCTACAGTGTGTGATTTAAAAAAGACGTTTACAAATCTCTGTAATTTGAAATTAGAACGCAGCTCATGAGGAAGGAGGAGGGAGGGTACGGAGGGGAGGGGTGTGCCCCTCCTTCTCTTCAGTGCCCTTCCTCTTCCTCCTGCATACACTCCCACTCCTCCTCCACTATACCCCTCCTCCTCCTTCTACCACACCCTCCCTCCTCCCAAAGTTTCCCCACTAAATTTAGTTGGAAAATTGACGCCACGTGACCTCGGCGCAGTTCACTTTCACGCTAAATTTAGCGGAGAAAGTGACGTCACATGATTTTCTGTCACGTCGCCGCATAAACAAATTCAGTTTCTCCGCCAGGTCTGGCGGGAAAGTTGACGTCCCGTGACCTCAATTCAATTTCCCGATTAATTTAGCGGGGAGTTTACGCCGACGGCGACGAAGGCGGCGACGCCGCTATACGCGGAACGGGCACCTGAGAAGGTGCACTCTAAAGGTTTTAACACGCGGCGGAATCGCCATTTTCTTAATGCGCTGAGACATTCTGCCCCGGCCCAAAGACGTGAGGGACGAGTCTGGCTGAGCTCCATTCAGACAAATACTTGGGACGGCACGTCGTTTTGTCTTCCCACGTTCCTGTCCGTGTGGTGGCAGTAGACGCTTTCCACAGAGGGCGCCGCCGTCTTGGATTGTCGTCACTTCCAGAATGGGCGAACACGTTGTTTTGCCGTCGCCACGCCAATAGAAGACATTTAGGATATAAGCGTAACCGTCACACATTCTCGTTTTGGCTCCCTCTATTTTTTTACTGGTTACAGGTTGAAACGTTTTATTACTTTTTCGTCGCCCATACCGGATACGCCTATTTGGTGGTTTGAGGGACGAGAGTACACGAAAAAAGGTCTATATGCACTGAACTCAGCTCACAGCGACGTCACGGCGCGGTGGTGGCACGTCAGGCGCGCTTTCGGTCTGGGGCTGTTGGGCGGATATCACCGTGTACGGGACGTGCATTTCTGCGTTGTTTCGCAGCGAGGCCAGGCAATAACCTGCCTTCTCGTCCAAACACAGCGACTGGAGCTGTGCCAAAAAAGTCGAAAGGAAAGCTCTGAAGGTCGGTTTTCATGTACTCCGGTTCTCGTCCGAGAACGCGGATATGTGCTGTGCAAAGGGAAAGCCAGACGCCCGTCGGACCAGGCTTGCGCGGGCGAGGCTTGCTTTGTGCTGAATTCCCCGGACGCTTGAGGTCCGCCCACGATTGGTACAGCGTTGTTCCATACCATGAACTCCGGAAAGCCTGCGTCGAGTTGCTACGCACTGATCATAGACCTGCGGACTGCGATTCAGTGTGTCTTCAAGTTCAGACGGCACGCCTGATCAACCATGCTGTCGTCTGCTCCTGCAGACGACAGCCAGCCGTAGACCAAACGGTGGCCGGTGCGTTGCAGTAGAAGTAGTGCGAGGCCTAAAAATACTTTTAAGTTTTGAAGGAGTTGGTTGGGACCGTGGGCTCGGTAGCCAACGAACCGATACAAGATCGGCGGTCGCATTGTTACCAGTAGCCATCACCGAACTTGCTACGCCTGATTTACTTGGTCCGCTTCTGCTAGCGGTACGCCGGTGTCGACGTGGACTATCTCGGGTTGACAGTTCCTGCTTTTGAGGCCCGATACCGACGTCGCGACTGAAAATGGCGAGCAAGAATCTGATCGTCAAATCAGGCTTCCAGCGCCCATTCTACCGTGTCCAAGCCTAGTGAATCGCCGCATGTCAGATTATTCCGACGACGTTTTGCGGTGCGGCACCAGGCCTCGTTAATTTCGCTGGGAGCCGCTAAAGTAATGAGACATTGACAGGAAGGGCGTGGAATCATCAATTACGTCGCGAAAAAAGAGAGAACAGAGCTCACATCGACGCCGACAACATCACTCTCCAAATTGTCCTTGCGAGCTTGCGCCCCACTCCAGCCCGCACTGCGCGCCGCCGGTGGCGTCCGATAGGAGATCACCGGGCTGTTTGCTCAAGCATGAGTTGGTCTGTATTGCTGTCCACTTGCGGCCATAAGCCCCAAGTGCTGTTTGAGAAGTTTCGATAGTCATCGTCGTGCGTTACTCCGCATTTTCTCTCGTGTCGCAGGGTTTAGATTATGTTCACATGAAGTGTTATGGTACAAAGAACTTACGGAAGTTTTCTTCTTTTCTTTTTATGACGTCAAGTGCTGCAAGGGAAACCGAACCTATTTTAACTCACTACTATCATACCCTGTCAGATGAGCCTACAAAGGACCTTTGCGCCAGAGCAATGCGCTGTCT